>NDXB01007675.1:0-13421 GCA_002631895.1 Agapornis roseicollis | reverse complement strand
CGGCCGCGGGGGGGGAGGGGGCCGGGGGGGGGGGGGGGGGGGGGGGCCCCGGGGGGTCCCCCCCCCCCCCGCCGCCCCCCCCCCCCCCCATCCCCATTCCCAGGCCCTGCAGCAGGGCCAGCCCTGGCAGATGGGCACTGGGATGGTATTTGGGGTCTCCCAGGTTGGCAAAGCCTCCAGCAGTGGCTGGCAGGGGCTCCAGCCTCATCCTGCATTAGGGTCAACCATGGCTTTGGTCCCTGGTGCCATCTTCAGCCCTTGTCTCCATTACCCAGAGCATCCCCTGCGCCTCTGCAGAGCACAGAGTGGTGGATGTTGTCCCTTGGCACCGTCTGGATGCACAATGGGGACCAGTGTTCCTTGCCCTGTGCTGCTTGGGTACCACAGGGCTGCAGTGCTGTGTGGGGATGGGATGCTGGAGGGTCTCTTTGCTTAGGTGGGAGATGTTGGAGTAGGGTGATGAACAGGGCAGGGGTGATGTGGGGGCAGATGGGGACATGGAGGGAGACCCAGCAGAGGTGCAGGTTGCTATGAGAAGTGATGTAGGGCTTTGTGTCACAGGGCAGAGCAGCATCGGGGGCATCATGGGACTGCCCTGCCATAATCTGCCAGACCCCTGCCAAGACAGCTGCTGTCAGTGAGGTTGTGCCAAGCCCTCATGGCCCCTTCACATCACCCCATGCCAGGGGCTGAGCCCCACATCCTGGACCCTTGCTGATCATCTACGGCTCCCTGCCAGCTTGGCACTGGGTGATGTGGAATGCGGGTGCTGTGGGATGTGGATTCTGGGTGCTGTAAGATACTGAGTGCTGTAGGATACTGAGTGCTGTAGGATACTGAGTGCTGTAGGATGCTGGATGCTGTAGGATATCAAGTGCTGTAGATTGCTGTGTGTTGTAGGATGCTGGGTGCTGTAGGATACCGAGTGCTGTAGGATGAGTGCTGTAGGATGCTGTGTGCTGTACAATGCTGGGTGCTGTAGGATACCAAGTGCTGTGGGATACCGAGTGCTGTTGGATGCCATGTACTGTGGGATACTGAGTGCTGTAGGATGCTGTGTGCTGTAGGATAGTGAGTGCTGTAGGATGCTGGGTGCTGTAGGATGCTGTGTGCTGTAGGATGCTGGGTGCTGTAGGATGCTGGGTGCTGTAGGATACTGAGTGCTGTAGGATGCTGTGTGCTGTAGGATAGTGAGTGCTGTAGGATGCTGGGTGCTGTAGGATGCTGTGTGCTGTAGGATGCTGGGTGCTGTAGGATGCTGGGTGCTGTAGGATACTGAGTGCTGTAGGATGCTGTGTGCTGTAGGATACTGAGTGCTGTAGGATGCTGGGTGCTGTAGGATGCTGGGTGCTGTAGGATGCTGGGTGCTGTAGGATGCTGGGTGCTGTAGAATGCTGTGTGCTGTAGGATAGTGAGTGCTGTAGAATGCTGTGTGCTGTAGGATAGTGAGTGCTGTAGAATGCTGTGTGCTGTAGGATGCTGGGTGCTGTAGGATGCTGGGTGCTGTAGGATGCTGGGTACTGTGAGGTGCTGGGTGCTGGTGGGGGTGCTGGTGTGCTGGTGACTGAAGCAGGTCCCTGCCTGCCTGGTGTTAACAAGCTCCTGGCCCACCCCTTTGCAGCCCATTGCCCTGTGCCTGCGCCCTGAGCCATGGCCAGCCGAGCTCCTCGGGGTGCTAATGAGGAGAGAGCCGGGCTCACTGCGCCTTGCTCTTAATTGCTGCTGTCTTTTGGCTCTTAATGAAGCTCGGCTGCACAAGAGGCAGCAGCCCACCCTCCCCTCCTCTCCCTCGGGCAGCCTGACCCCCTGGGGCCTCTGGGTGCCCTGTGCTGGAGCTGCGGAGCGGAGCGGGAGGAAGCACTGTGATGAATGTCATCCCCATCCAGCCATGGCCTTCCCAACCCCCAGGCACCATTCCCTCCCTCTATGCTCTGCACGGCAGCTTGGTCCCGGCCGTGGAGGGCTGCAGCATCGCCTGCATCCTGGGATGAGCAGACCCAGGGAGCATGGGCAGGAAGGGATGGGGACCATAGCAGCAGCCATCAGCCATCACCCAGCGCACCCTGTCTGTGGTGCAAGGCTGGTGGCTCTGGCTCTGCAAACATGGTGATGGCCATGGGCTCTGCTTGTGTCCCACGGCTTGGTAGTGCAGAAGAGGGTTTAGGTCGTGCTGTGGCTCAAGGAAGAGGTGTTGCTAGGACAGGGATTACTCTCCCCACCTGAAGGCGCTGAGCATCGGCACGGGCAGTGTATGTCCCATCCCATGAGCTGCTCCCTGTCCCCTCCCCAGCGGCGCAGGAAGGGGTTAACGGCCAGCCCATACCTGCAGTTGCATTTTAAAGATGTGAAATTAAAGCCCATAATTTATTCTCCCCACACACGAAGGAGCAATTAGTTCTAAACACGGCTTAATCAGTCAGCGCGAGATTGATTTCTGTAGACTTGGATTTGGTGGCTGCTGGCGAGGAGCCAGCCTGGGAGCAATCTCCAAATAAATGAAGTGCAGAGAAGTAAGCCATTGCATAATATGATAGATGAGGCTGGAACGCACTCGCCTCTTCATTAGTATTCTGCTGTACACTGGCAGCAGCACCAAACTTTCTCCCCAGAACCTTGGCTTCTTCCCCTTCCCCATCCCTCAGCTCCTCCTGCAGTGTGGCTCCGGCTCCCTCCAGTTGTCACCAACCAGCCCCGAGCCCATGGGTGATGCTGGGATCAGGGCTGTACAGCCGGGACTGATGCTCTTCTTTGGATGCTGTGGCTTGTGTTCGCCTTCTAGAGCCTGGGGAAACTGAGGCGTAGGGAGCTGGGGTGGCATCCCATGGACTGCAGCTCAGCAGCGAGAGATGTCATAAAATCAATCCCAGCCTGGTTTGGGTTGGAAGGGACCTTAAAGCTCCTCCAGCTCCAGCCCCTGCCATGGGCAGGGACCCCTTCCGCTGGAGCAGCTTGCTCCAAGCCCCTGTGTCCAACCTGGCCTTGAGCACTGCCAGGGATGGGGCAGCCACAGCTTCTCTTGGAACCCTGTGCCAGCGCCTCAGCACCCTCCCAGGGAAGAGCTTGTGCCTAAGAGCTCATCTCAGTCTCCCCTGGGACAGGTTCAAGCCATTGCCCTTGGCCTGTCCCTACAGGCCCTTGTCCCAAGCCCCTCTCCAGGTTCCCTGCAGCCCCTTTAGACACCGGAGCTGCTCTCAGGTCTCCCCTTCAGGAGTCTTCTCTTGGCCAGGCTGCCCCAGCCCAGCTCTCTCAGCCTGGCTCCAGAGCAGAGCTGCTCCAGCCCTCGCAGGATCCCTGTGTCCTCCTCTGGACTCAGGCCATGTACTAAAGACCCCTCACTCCCTGCCATGACAGCAGGGAGTCTCTAACAATAGCAATGTCTCTAACAATAGGTAGCTGGTGAATGCAGCAACGGTCCCTAACCTGTGGCTTCCTAAATGCGAAATGCCCGGCCGTGCTGTGGGATAGACCCACCAGATGAGCCCTTATACCCATCCCAGGGGATGGAGCCCAGGTCCCTCATAATGCCTGGTGTACCCCCCCATCCCCATGGCCATTCCCCTCCTGCGTGTGCCGCTGCAGCCGCCACTGACCGTGCCTCTGTCCTTGCTGTCCCTGCAGAACTCCATCCGGCACAACCTGTCCCTGCACACCCGCTTCATCCGCGTGCAGAACGAGGGCACGGGCAAGAGCTCCTGGTGGATGCTGAACCCCGAGGGCGGCAAGACGGGGAAGACGCCGCGCAGGCGGGCGGTCTCCATGGACAACAACAGCAAGTTCCTGCGCATCAAGGGCAAGGCCAGCAAGAAGAAGCAGCTGCAGGTGACGCAGGAGCGCGGGGAGGACAGTCCTTCGTCCCAGCAAGCCAAGTGGTCGGAGAGCCCCGCATCCCATGCCAGTGATGAGTACGATGCCTGGGCGGACTTCAGGACACGGGCCAACTCCACGGCCAGCACGCTGAGTGGGCGCCTCTCGCCCATCATGTCCAACCACGAGCCGGATGAGCTGGAGGAGGATGATGGAACCCCGTCCTCTCCGCTGATGTACCCCAGCCCCTCCAGCACCATGTCTCCTTCCCTCAACACCCGCTGCTCCGTGGAGCTGCCCCGGCTGACCGACCTCACCGGCACCATCAGCCTGAACGAGAGCCTCGGGGAGAGCATGCTGGAGGACCTGCAGGATGGATACACCATGAGCCCCTCGCAGCAGCTTCCCCCGGCCGCCCTGCGGCAGCGGAGCTCCAGTTTCACCTTCAACTCCAAGTGCTCCACCATGGGTGCTGCCACCAACACCTACTGCGGGACCATCTACAGCCAGCCGGCCATGAGCCTCATGCGGCGCCTGCCCATGCAGACCATCCAGGAGAACAAGCAAGCCACCTTCTCGCCCGTCAGCTCCTACAGGAACGCCTCGCTGCAGGACCTGCTCTCCTCCATCTCCTACGCGCACAAGGAGAGCATGGTCCCGGGGGACCTGCCCCTGCCGCAGGCCAGCCCCATGGTGCCGGCCCGTGGCCACAGACACAACCCGCTGCTGTGCGGGAGCGGGGAGCAGGGTTTGTCCTCGTACCCGTCCCACTCGGGCTCTCTCATGAAGGGCAATGCTTTGTACCACCCGTCACCAGCCGGTCACCACCCTGCGGTCAACACCAGTGCCTTAGCTAATCCTGTCAGCCTTATGAGCTTGCCCAGTGACACGTGCAGCGTGACGGCCATGCCGCACCACGGGCATCTGCATTCCTACGCTAATAACCAAGGGGCACACATGAGCTTGCTGGATTCACTGCAGGGCCCCTACCCGGGGGCTGTCCATCCCCCCGTGTTGGGCCAAGACAGGTTCCCAGCAGACCTGGACCTGGACATGTTCAACGGGAGCCTGGAGTGCGATGTGGAGTCCATCATCCTGAATGACTTTATGGACAGTGATGAGATGGATTTCAACTTCGACTCGGCTCTTCCACCGCAGAACGGGCTCAATGTGCCCACCCTGCCCGGGGGCCCGCAGCCCACGAACCAGAGCTGGGTGCCCGGGTGATGCTCACCCCAGGGTGGGGGGCTCGCCACCGAGAAGCCACGAGGGGAACCTTGAGACTAACTTCATTTGGGTTTTCTTTTCCTTTTCTCTTCTGCCTTTGTTTGTTAAGATGGGCTTAGAGCTGTCGGTCTGAGCTTGAGGTTGAACACAAAACACAAACCCTAGGGTCAAATATTGAGCCCCCAGCCCAAAAATGTGCCCAATCTGCCGGGTCCTCCTATGAGCACCCTCTGGAGGATGCAGGGGTAGGCAGCCAGGAGAGGCAGCCGGAGACAGGCGGCTCCAGGGAAGGGGAAGCAAGAAGGGAAAACCTTTCCAGACAGTCCCAGTGCCCCTCTCTGGGATGGTGCCAGTTTGGTTTGTCCTTGGGCTGGCTGATGGAGCGGTGATGGCTGGTGGCATGGGAACCCCCCTTTGGAAAGGGACCCTTTGCTTTGAGCCTGCTTGGGAAACGAGTCCCCTGAGTACAAGTGTCAGGAGCAGGGACCCTGCCCCATGGCATGGGGGGCTCCTCACCTCCAGATCCAGGTGGAGATCGGAGCTCTTCTAAGCCCCATGTGCCCAGGCCACCTCTGTGGCTCCAAGCAGTGAAGAAGGGGCTGGTGATGGAGGGCAGGGTGATCATGCTAGAGTGATGTGCTGCTGGGCTGGGTCCCCTGTGCCGGGGCCTGGGGGGAGCCGCAGGATCCAGGAGTGGGGTGTATTTATTTGATTTCATGCACTCTTTTGCCATTGAGCTTTTGCATTGGAAAGAAGAAAGGGAGAGGAGGAGAGAGGCCGTGGGCAACGCTGATGGCTGTGCCCCGTTGCATGCCTCATCTTGGCTTGGCCATGGCATTGGGTGTTGGGTGATGGGGTGGAAGAGGGATGCGGTGGCCAGGCCTGTGGTGACCCACACTGCTCAGGGAGGTGGCACAGGGCTCCTGGAGGCCAATCCCCGTGTCAGGACTGACTCCAGACAGAGTCCATCATTCCTGCCCGTCCCTGGGATGCCAGGAGAGATGCTGGGGGTGGAGGGGATGACAGCAAGAGGGGTCAGCCCTGCACCATGGGGACAGGGACCACCACTCACAAGTGGTCCTGTGGTGTGTCAGGAGCCCACTGCTCTGCAGGCTGGTCCAGAGGAGATGGAGGGCTGGGAGGAGAGGCTGTGGGGGCTGCTGCTCTGCCCCCCGGGGCTCTCTACACAGCATGGGCTGCCTCTAACCCCCTGCCCTGTGCTGCAGCGAGGGTTACTCCACTGAACCAGTGCATTCCAGCTCACCCCCTCTCCCTCTGTCCCTTCTCTCCCATGGGGCAGGCGCTGGGTCCCACTGCGCCATAGGGGAAGCACAGCTCGCAGTGGGGCAAGGTGGGACCCATGGGTGGGCACCTCCTGCTCCTCTCCTAACGTATGGGTGTGAGAGAGGAGCCCCGTGTGCCAGCGCTCACCTTTGCCCTGGGCAGAGTCTCTAAAGATGCTCTTACAAGTTAATTCATTATGTTTACATTCTTTGATCATGTACAGAATTTAATATATTCTATTATATATAATCTTTCTCGAATGCTTTTTTAAAAAGGATTATTCTTTAGGGTCAGGAGCATTACCACATTCCTTTTATACACCACCTCTCGTGTCAGGCATAGTTAACACGGTCGGAAACCGACTGCAAATGGCTATTTAATCCCCGGCACCCCAGTTCTGCACATGAAAGACAGGCAGGGAGGGCAGGTGGGGAGGAAAAGGGGGTTCTCTGCCCCCCTCCCCCCCCCCAAAGCATGGGAGAAAGGGAAGGGGACCTGGCTCTTGTCGGCACACATCCAGCAGCACACCAGCACTTGCAGATGGGATGCTCAGGCACAGGGACCCCCAAGCCCCTCTTTGGGTGTCACCAATAGGCCCACCACGGCGCAGGGGACGCCGCACCAGCAGTAGCAAAGAAAGAAGTCCCGTCCCCCCACCCCCCCCCTTGTCCCGCTCGCCTCCCCTTGCCCGGGGCACGTCCCATTGCGAAGGTGTCTTTGTGGTTCCGTGACCNGGCGCAGGGGACGCCGCACCAGCAGTAGCAAAAAAAGAAGTCCCGCCCCCCCACCCCCCCCCCTTGTCCCGCTCGCCTCCCCTTGCCCGGGGCACGTCCCATTGCGAAGGTGTCTTTGTGGTTCCGTGACCGTGGGGTTGTCGTGTGTGCGGTGGAGTCGTGTTGGTGCAGCGTCGTGTGTGCAGTCGTTGTGCGGTGCGAGGGACGGCGGGGGCACCCCCGAGGGCTGGGACCCCGGCAAACGGAGGGGGGCTGGAGGGGGAGGCGACACGGGCTGGTCCTGCCGTGGATGTGCGGGTACCAGGATGGGGGGGGGGTGGGTGGTGATGGAAAGGGGGTGATGGGCTCTGTGCCGTGGGGTAGGTTGGTCCTGGGGGCGGGGGTAGGGGAACCAGGGCTTCACTTTATGTGCAAGGCTCCGGGTTCTCTGTCTGGGCACAGCTTCCCCATCTCCCTCTCTCCATCACTCCCTCTCTCCTGCCCCCCAGGGCAGCCTTTGGGGACAAGGAGCATCCTGTGCTCCCAGCCCTGCCCGGAGCGAGGGGATGCTGAAGGGGCCCCATGGGTTGGCTTCATACAGCAGTTTCCGTCCTTTCCCTCGTATTTATAACTGTACAGACTGGGGGGGAGGGTCTCTGACAGGCGTCATCTCTCACCACGCATCTATCGTAGGCAATGGTAACTTTCTTGGTTGTGCTGTTAGAGTTTGTGTATGTGGCAATGTAAAGAACTGTGTATAGTGCATTGTACAGCATATTTTCATGAATAAAATGGTTTTAAATATTACAAGGCTGGGTTCCTGCCTCCGGTGCTTGTGCGTGCGTGGCTATGGGATGGAGAGGGGAGCGACTGGATGGGGGAAGCTGGGGAGAGCCGCCACCAAGGAGAAGGTGCGGGGTTTGGTCTTACGCGCAGCACGCGGATGGGAGGGTTGTGGGGGTGTCCGTGCAGTCCCACCTGGGCACAGGGCCTTGGACATCATCTGTACACATAAATTTGTATTATAGAAATAGGAAAAAACTATAGAAGTTCTAATAATTGAGACAATTTAGGTAATTTATCGTTTGTAATTGAAATGAAATTATTTTGTGTTATTTTCTACCATTTTCGATGAGTCATCGTGAATAATATAATTTACATTATTTTGTATTAGAATTTAGAATTTTAGGTAATTTGTAATCTAATTCATCTTATTTTGCAGCACAATTGCCGATTTTAGATAATTTTTTAATATAATTTATATTACTTTGTAGCATTATTTACAATTTTAGGTAATTCCTCATTTGTAACACAAAGAGGATTTGGGAGCTGAGGAAGGCTGAGACCACTGGAGCGAAGCATCGCATGGGGTCTGTGTGCTGCTGGGAGGCAGGGAGCGGGGACAGCCCCATGGCGAGCAGTTGCTGGCTGAGATGTGCTGCTGCTGAGCAGAAGGAATAAGCTCATCCCACAGCAAAGCTGAGCCACCCCAGGCACTGCCCATGTCCCTTCCCACCCCGCTGTGTGTGCAGGAGGAGGAAAAGGGATCGGGTTCCCCACCGAGACCCTGGGCAGTGGGAGAGGTGGGAATTCAGTGTCTCTGCTGCTGTCCCCACTCTCCGTCCCCATCCAGCTCCCCTTCGCCTGCCTATGGGCAGGGACATCCCTATGGGGCCAAGGGGCATATCTGGGTTTGTCTTTGGACTTGTCCATGGACAGGCTTTGGCCGGGAGAGCGGGATGGAGCCTGGCAGCCGGAGCCGTGCCTCTGACCCTTCCCTTCCCATCCCATCCCGCCTCGGCAGAGCCAGCACTGGTTTCATCTCGCTGCTGTTGCCTGCATGCTTGTCCTGAGAGGACACTTGGACACATTCTGCTCTGCTATGAGATAACTGGCGCTTGAGAGGCTTAATTGGAGAGCTGTAGAAGTGTGCTCTGCTTCCCACTCCTTTGAAGGCAGCAGTCCCTGTGTGGCCATCCCCATTGATCCCGTGCTCCTTAACTCAGCTCCTCAAAGCTCTTGGATGAGCTGGAGGGATGCAGCTGAAGATCAGGTCCCAGGGTGGGAACAGGGGTTCCCATGGGAGCTGATGAGTGCAGCATCTCTATCCCTATGGTCCCATGGGTAGATGTATCCACAGATGCCCTTGGAGCACTCAAAAGAGGATGAGGACAGAAGGCTATAGACAAACAAGGAGGAAAGCCTTCAGGAGCATGTGTCTGTCATAAGATATTCCCTTGCAGAAATCTTGGAAACCTTAGAAAGAGTTTTTGCTCAATGTTATTAATTAAGGCAAAAGAATCCCCATATGGGAAGAGAAACAGTCAAGTTATATTTTTGCTAAATACGCGGCACCATATGGTAACATACAGAGAATTGGCCACATAGGCAGCCCAGAATATATGTTACCATATGTTCATATGTACTTTATAATTTCTTTGTTTTTGAAAGAGGGCATTGTCTTACAGGGCAAAAATGAGCAGCCCACCCCAGGGAGAAGGAGAAACAGCACAAGCTGCTTTTGCTGAATGAAGCCCAAGGAAGGAGCCCAACCACCTGGCCTGGGGCTGGCTGCGTGATGAGACAGCATGAGGGCACCGTGAGCATCTGCCCTGCTCCACATCCTCCACCATCCCTCCTCGGCATGGGCTGCACTGTGTGCAGGGAGACCCTGGGGAGGAGGAGGAGCAGCGTGGGGCCTCCTTTAGGTGCTGTGCCCAGGAAACCTGCATCTCCCTGCAGCAAGGGGAGAGGGATCTGCTGGGAAAGCCATGGGGACATGGGAAGAATCAAAGAGGGCAGCACCAGACGCCAGTGTGGGTGCTGCTGGGCTGTGTGTCACAGGGGTTGTGCAAGCGAGGTGTGAATGAGCTGCACATGCATGTACCAGACAGAGCCTGCTGGTACCAGTGCTGTTGGCAGCCATAGCCCAGTGATGGGCACAGGGCTGTGCCTGTGTGTGCTGAGCTCTCACTGAGCTTGACCCCCAGGGTAACTGGATGGAGGATCGCTGGATATGTGCACAGATGTGTGGATGTGCAGGGAGCTGCTGATTATGCCATGGGAGATGGCCCATGGCATGGCATGGTCATAGGATCATAGAATCCCAGCCTGGTTTGGGTTGGAAGGGACCTTAAAGCTCATCCAGTTCCAGCCCCTGCCATGGGCAGTGATGCTTTCCACTGTCATGAGCTGTATGGTCTCAGACACTGGTGCTGCAGCTCTGGAGATGATGGGGATATATGGGAGGGTTGGGGGCTGTCTGCCCAGCACAAAAGTGCTTCACAACAGGCTTGGCTTGCGCAGGGGCCATTCTGGTTGTGGGCTGAGACCCAAGACCTTGTCTACAATCACTGTCCTGCAAGAGATCCACGAGGTCGATGTGAATCCCAACCTCCTTGCTTGGAGCAGGGTGAGTACAGGCAGGGGCTCCTGTACCTGCACCCACATGGGAAGTGTTTTTAAGGGGATGGGCTTTTCTTCACTGGCTTCTCACAAGTAGGAGAGTGGCTGTGCCTGAAGGAAGGGGCTGCAGCTGGCAGAGGCCAGCATCCAGGGCTCAGACAGGATGCAGGGTGCTGAGCACAGGAAGCCTGATCCCATGATGCTTGCACCATGTGCGCTCTGACAGGCAGCATGAAACCTGCAGATGTGCCCAGAGTGGTCACTGTGGGTGGCTGAAGTGGGTTATCTCCAGCCAGAGCAGGGAGCAGGGAAAGACCATTTATAAGGGGATCATCTGAGGGTCCAGCTCCACCTCGGCAAGAGTCAGCAGGGCCAGGCCAAGAGGAATGGCTTGAACCTGCCCCAGGGGAGGCTGAGCTGAGCTCTAAGGCAGAAGCTCTTCCCTGTGAGGGTGGCGCTGGCCCNCAGGGAAAGACCATTTATAAGGGGATCATCTGAGGGTCCAGCTCCACCTCGGCAAGAGTCAGCAGGGCCAGGCCAAGAGGAATGGCTTGAACCTGCCCCAGGGGAGGCTGAGCTGAGCTCTAAGGCAGAAGCTGTTCCCTGTGAGGGTGCTGAGGCGCTGGCCCAGGGTGCCCAGAGAAGCTGTGGCTGCCCCATCCCTGGCAGTGCTCAAGGCCAGGTTGGACACAGGGGTTTGGAGCAAGCTGCTCCAGTGGAAGGAGTCCCTGCCCGTGGTTGGAGCTGGAGGAGCTTTAAGGTCCTTTCCAACCAGAGCCCTTCCATGGTTCTGTGCCTCAATGACTGCGCTGTTGAGGAGCACGGAGCAGAGCCGCTGTGCCCGCACCAGGCAGCGCTTCCCCTGCTCCCACCAGCGGGACCTCCCCGTCGGCCGGGCCGGCTCCCCCCGGCTCGGAGCGCATCTGCGAGCCCTTTGTGCCGAGGTCCGGGTGGGTCCCACCGCCCTCCCGCCGCCCGCAGCGCCGGACTCCACACACGCAAAGGCAGGGCTCGCTTCCAGCCCCCCTTCTGAGTCCCGTCCCCCCCCCCCACCCCGGCTTTGGAGGAGCTTCATTAGAAGGAAACACAAACCAGGAGCAGAAGGGAGCGCTTTCAAGTCGCTGGCAGCTTTGCCTCTCTGTGAGTTACGAGGTCTTGCTTTATTCATGGGGCAAGGAGAAATGCTTATCTCCTCAGAGTCCATTATGTCTCATTTGGAGCCCGGGTGCACTCGGTGCTTTGGCAGCAACATCCCCCTGCCCTGCTCACCCTCCCCAAACTTTATCTCCCTGTTTCATTACCGGGAGTTGTGCTCGCCCCGGTTTATCAGCGGTGATGGAGTGGATTGCTGACTTCTCTGCTGTCCTAGCAAAAATGAGGATGGAGACATTCTGCTCCAGGTTCCTGCTATTTTCAGAGACCTTGGCTGCATGATTTATTCATAAAAAAGCCATTATTTATGCCAAAGAAAGAAGACAGAATGGGTTAGCTTTTTAAGTGCTTATAATGCATTATATGGTACCTTAGCCTGCCAGACATCATTTATAATTGTAGAATCCCTTAACCTCCTTTTTCTGTTTTCCCTACCCTTCACATCAGTGCAGAGGGTGATAGCAAACTCGGTAATTAGCAGAAGTTGACAGATGTGGCAAGGAGAGGTAAGGTGAAATATCATCCAAGGAGACGTTTCTGCAGCACCTAAGTGAAGAGAGATCCTCCCTCCTCCCAGCCTTGATCTCCCAGCTCAGGCAGCGCAGGGAGTTGAATGCTGCCATGAAAACATGAGCCCATGGGGTCTGATGCTGGATTCCACCCAAGTCTCCATCTTTTCCAATGGTCTGCAGGTTGAGAGATGCAACCATCTCAACTGGTTCTTGTCTTCAAAAGGGTTCCTGAGGAGCCCGTCCCTGCCCTCACTGGGTGACAGCGTCTTTGGGAGCTTCAGGTCCCCACTGGTGCCATGAGTGCCCTGGCACTGGGGCTGCTGGTGAAGGTTGGTGCAGCCCTGGGACACTGCTGTGTCACAGACACCTTGAGGACAGAACTGCTCAGCCCCACTGCAGCCCCAGGGCGCTTCAGGCACCTTGACCCCCCTTCCTTAGCTCTTGCACAATGAAAACCGATGTCAGGACAGCATCAGCTGAAAACCCCAACCCTAAGCCTGTACGATGTGATGGAGGTAATGAATGGGGAGGCTGCGGGCTGAGGGTGGCAGAGCTTGGGGCTGATACGGCTCAGCCACCTCTGCTGATGCCAGAGAAGCTGCTGGAGCCACAGTTCCTCACCAACAAGAGCTCTCAGGGCTTTACTCCTGCAGCACGTTGGACCCTGTGCTTGAGCTCAGCTGTGTGAACGGGGGTGATATCCTGGATCTTGGAGAAGGACACAGCATTCCCCATAGAACCCGTCCTATGGTGGGTGCAGAGGTGTTTTAAGAAGCAACGCCAATTCGCAGGTACTGAACCGGCCTGGGTGGCCACGCTGTGCCTGGATCCAGCCTTTGCCAGGACGATGGGAAGGGGCAGTGTTCTCCCAGCAGCATGGGCAGTGCTGGGGTGAGCAGAGGCTGTATCCCCAGGCTGTGGAGGTAGGAGGGCTGCCCAGTGCCTCCCCATGGGGTGCAAAGGAACAGAGGCACCCCAATTCAGTTGGGGCCGTGTTGTGCACATTCCTACCTGGAGTGCAAGAGAAAAGCAAGGAAAACAATGAGGTACCTGGAGGTGAGGGGAAGCCTTCCTCTCCGGCTCCCTGCCTAAGCTGGCTTCAAGTAGGAGCAAATCCCCATGAAAAGGCAGTGCCATTTCCAAGCTCCTTGAGTTCAAAAGCAGAGCCCGAAATCTCAGCTTCCGATTCTGCTTTTTAAGCCTAAGATAAATAAAAAAGCAAGAGACGGGAAATAATGTAGTGTAATCATCAAGGAGAAGAGAAACCAAAGGCTCAACTCACACACACGCACACGCAAATGCAAACACACACACACACACACAG
>NDXB01007674.1:4819-19999 GCA_002631895.1 Agapornis roseicollis | reverse complement strand
GGGGGGCACAGGCTGCCTTCACTTTGAAGAGGAGGAATCTACTTGTTCCTCTTCCAAGCTGCAGTGTTGGCCTTCATTCCAATTCTTTTTCTGGGGAATAAGACCACAGTTGCACCCACGTGACACCCACACTGAAGAAGTGAGACACATGATAGCTGGGGAATATGACATTCTGCAGTTAATATCAGCAAAGGGACTGAATTTGGTGAATAATAACTTTAGCTGGCTACATGTTGTAGTTAATTGAGGCTGAGAGCTTCAACTTGGTAGGGAGGTGTTTTTGATGAAAATACATTTTTCTGCCTAGGAAAAAACAGTTGTCATCATCCATGCTGCAACCTCCCAGACATGCCCATGGCTCTACATAGGAATTGTGAGTTCACAGTATTTGTGTAGCAATTATTTAATACGTAGACTTCAGGATCATTGCTTTGGACAGAGTCAATATTTAAGCCCTTGAGCACACATTTTTAAATTATTCATCTTGAAGGCCACAGGAACTTGTTTTGTTTGCAATACTTTTGCAAGTTCCGGTCCCACAGTGATACTTTGGCTGCAGATCACCACCTTCTCCTACCGTAATTCAGAGGACCTGGTTCAGAGCTGCAGAAAATCCCACGTAAACATGGGGGAATGGAGAGTAGGAAAGCAAGGAAGAGAAGAAAAGCAACCCAAACATTACTGTGTCTCTGAAAACTGGGAATTTTGTTTGCTTTCATTTCAATCAGTGTGTTCATGCCTTAGGAAATGATGAGATCAATGGCAATGAAAGCAATTTCCAGCAGGTAAGAATAAAATACATGGCTCAGCTCAGCTGTACATTACTCCAGAAGCTGAGTCAAATGCTTGGGGATTAAATGCTGTAAGAATGGATATAGCATGGGCTTGCTTCATCTCAATTTGCCAGACCAGGAATTTCCACGTTTCCCACTCATTGTTCAGAAGGCAGTTGATTGGGGAATAGGTTGTACAGTCACACACTTTGTGGAGGACTTGCAAAATCACATTATTCATCGAGACACAATTTGAAGTCAGAGCAAGGTACCTTGCATGCAGAACTTACAGAAGACCAACTGCTATATTTCTCTCTCTTTTCTGTCTTGTTTTTTCTTAACTAGCCTTCAAGCAAAGTTCACCAAAAAAAAATTCTATGCTCTCAGTCTGTTTCTTCAGGGTCCTCCTGTGCATATACTGAGGGGTACAAAGGTGCACAAGCTCTTCTCATTCGTTCTAACCTGTGAGCATTATTACATTGCATTTAATTGTGGGAGACACTGTCTTCACGGCTTTATTTTTCATATAACATCTTGTGAATTGCTTTTAAGAAAAGCCATTTACACAACTTCCATGCATACATAAACTCATACTCTAATGTCATTCTTGTTTGCACGTACCCTTATATTCATGTCAGCTAATCTGAAAGCAAAAAGCAAGTGGCCCTTCATGTATTTCAGTTAGCAGCATGGATTTTCATAAAACAAAAGTTTGACTGATACGATGCAAAATCTGCTTCACTGGAAAACTGGCATCTTGCCCATCATCTCCCACAAAGTTCAGTATCTTTGTCAGTGCTCATCTACTTGACTTCTTAATTGTCTCTGCTCACTGGTTGTATCAAATGGAGCTTTCCTTTTGCTTTTGCTCACTGTGTATTACATCTTCTAATCGGTAAATATAATTACTTACCACAATCTGCCATGCCAGATTTTCTAAGCATTAGTCTAATTAACTTAAGCTTGATAATTATGTTTCAGATATCATAACAGTATGCACAGGACTTGCAGATCATGCTGTTGGCTTAGCTGCTTCTGATAACATTTCCTCCTATTCTTACTTTTTACTTTTTCCTTCTGCTTTTTCTCTTTTCATACAGGGTGGGAGCACAAGAGTGACTGCTGTTCTGTTTAAATGACTGGAAGGTTCTCTAAAAGCAAAAGCTGGCTGCTTCTAATAACAAGTCATCAAGTAAATCAACACCAGTGAGAACAGATCTAAAATGCAAAGATTTTTTCTTTTTATAGGAATAAAATATAAATATGTCACTGAAGAAAGAAACTTGAGCTTCCAAGAGTGGACTGGCAAACTACAAAAGTACTCAGACTTTCCACAGGTCTTCAGCCTGAGCTACTCTAATTATATGCCTGTTGGCAACAGCATATCACCAGGGAGCCAATAAATAAAGTGACAACATGCATGGGACCTGGCACACACACGCTTTTCCAGCACAGAAAGATCATCCTTCATGAACTGATGCAGGCCACCTGAGCAAATGAAATATGCAACCCTGAGACCCAAGTAAATAGATGCAGAGGACACGTGTCACAGTAATAAATAAAGAAAACAAACAAATAAACAATAAAACCACACAAACCCCAACAAAAACGAAAACAAACCCTGCAGCAGGCGATGGATCCGTACTTGGCTTTCTGATGCAAAACTAAATTCCTTTTCACTTTTCTCAAATTCATTTTAGTATTGAGCTTTTACAGTGGAGAACGTATCCTGCATTGCTTGGTTGGCATTTCTGCTGGGTGAGGGCAGGGATATCATGGCCCACAACACCAAACAGCTTCTGCCCAGTGGGAGATGGGATAGAGGCAGGAAGACCAGACCTCCTCTCCTGGCTCCCAAGGACTTTATCCTGCTGATCCTGTCCAACATTGACGTTCCAATGGCACCCACATCACAATTTGGGTATCTGGGGTGCAAACACATTGATGCTGCGTCCATACCTAGAGCCAGCTTGTTTGAATTTTGAATGCAATGTACATGAGTCCTGTCAAGCCCACTCAGAGAACAAAAGACTTTGTATATGCTCTACAGTTATAAGCGAGGATTTAATCAGCTATGAAACACTGAAAAACTGCTCAATTGCTCCTATCTTTAAACACAGATTTTATGGATAGAGAGATGGAGACAGGCAGTTCCTCTTCCCCAAGCTCCCCTCATTCAAGTCCTTATTTTCAGGTGAGTGCAGGGCTGTAACCCTTGACAGAGAACACTACCAGCAGTCAAGAAAGTAATCAAGGTGGCCAGGACATAAATAAGCATAACATAAATCTGAATATTAGTAATTAGCATTTGATTCAATCAGACTAAAAGTGTCAGACGACTGTAGAAGCAATCCCTTACAGGAACCTATTTAACATTCCAATTATCTTTAATGAGTTAACCTCAAAGTATGGCTGAGGTGCAACATCCTCTTTGCTCATCTACAGTCCACTTGCAACTAATTTCAGTTCACAAGCCCACCTCAATTAACTTTTTTCTGTATTTCACACATGAGTAACTGCACTGCTGAAATACTCACTCCTTTCCCAGATTTAATTGCTGGGATACTTTCTTTTTTAATTCTATAAATGAAGGAAAATAATTTCCTGCTACTATCTCAAACCAATTAAAATTCTTTTTACATTGGCTTTGCATCTCTTCAATATATGTATGAAGCAAAAAGGTCCTGCATTTTTCACATAGTAATTACTTGCAATTGATTTGCTATGCAGCACTCCAAAGGGGTTTACAATTAGCACATTTTAAAGTTCGGTTTACATCTTCCATCACTGGAGTTTTTAAATAATGTTTTTTGGTTGAATGTTTTACATTAGGAAAGAAAACTCAAACAATATAACTAAACCATCTGCATTCAAAAGAAATAAATGGGAAAAGTGCAAATTTATTGATAGGCCCGGAAGGAAAGGAGAACACACTGCTTTATTGGTTACAGTTACACAAATAGTTATTGTAAAATAAAGAATGCTTTCCTATAATACACCTTGCGCATTGCGTAGCATGGGCTCAAAACCAGGTATCTTCCTGCATGATCTCAAATTGTTAACGGAATGCCTCCAAGATAGGAAGTTATTGACCAATTTCAACCCATCTTCATAACAGGGAAACTGCTGGACCTCATGATTCTTTCTTTCTGCTTTCTTTGGTTTTCTTTATTAATTACATAAAAAGACAGTGTCATTTGATATCATTCCTGTTTTAACAGGGAAATACGATGAAGAAGCTCTTGCTTCGCACCATGGTTGCAGTAAAAGGAGCAGCAGCCTTGAACAGATTATAAACCTGACGTTATTTTCCTTTTTACTGCATGTTTGCAGCATTATTTTAGCATTGAGAAAAACGAACACACGTGTAGATAGCAGCATCCACACAGCAATATGGCATAGCTGTGATTCATCTTACAAGCATCCAATTTAATTTTATCATCAAATACCACACAGTACAAATTCTTAAGTTCTATTCCTTACTGACTTCAGCCTTAGAGCTAATTAATTTGTGCTGCACATAGCACCTACAACCCAGTGTGGAGGAGAGCACTGGACAGGTGCGTGGGGATACAGTACGAGTCCTTCTCATATCAGGACTGTTAGATTATAATTCTCCATCTGAAGCACCCACACTCAGCCACAGGGCTTCCCCGTCATTTCTTCTCTGAGTTACTGATGTTATAATGAAAGTACATACAATGACACAATGTAACCTGCTCATATAGCTACATAGAGTTTATTTTGTATATTTATTTTAATAAAAACCAGGTATATGCATGGTCTATTTGGTTACAGGAGTAAATCTGTGCCCTGAAAGATGATGCTCTCATTAAGTGAAGCTGCAAGCCCAAATCTTATCGAAACTGCTGGTTATTTCACTGGCAGAAAAGCCAGAGCATAAATCTTTCATATTGCCACTCAAACTGAAAACACCCCATAGCAAATTCTGAAAGCTTAAAGAAAGTATTAAAGAGGAGAACGTATACTAATAATCAAGAGCTGCTTAATTTAGCTAGCATTACAAACTTTTTTAGTCAGAATAAGCTTTTTCTTATCATNGTATACTAATAATCAAGAGCTGCTTAATTTAGCTAGCATTACAAACTTTTTTAGTCAGAATAAGCTTTTTCTTATCATACTGTCCTGGGTTCAGCAGTAGAAGTCATTTTTCTCCTTCTTAGTAGCTGGTGCAGTGCTGTGGTTTTGACTTTCAGCCTGGGAACAGCACTGATAACACCAATGGTTTTAGTTGCTGCTCAGTAATGTTTACTCTGACCAAGGACTTTGGGAGTCTCATGCTCTGCCAGGGAGGAAGGGAAGCTGGGAGGAAGCAGAGACAGGACACCTGACCCAAACTGACCAAAGAGGTATTCCATACCACAGCACATCAGGCCCGGGATGTAGAACTGGGGGCAGTTACCTGGAAGGGCTAGATCACTGCTCAGGTCGGGCTGGGTATCGGTCAGCGGGTGGTGAGTGGTTGTATTCTCTTCCCTTGTTATTTACCTTATCATTATTATTATTGGTGGCAGCAGCAGTGGTTTGTGTTATACCTTAGTTACTGAAATGTTCTTATCTCAACCCATGGGAGTTACATTCTTTCCATTCTCCTCCCCATCCCTCTGGGATCAGGGGGGAGGAAGGGAGGGGGAGGAGTGAGGGACTGCATGGCTGAGTTTAAACCACAATACACACAATCTCTCTTTAGCATTTTACCTACACTCAGACAATACTGAATATTGTAGTATTTTACCCTTACCTAAATTTTTATGAGCCCTTGGGTTATTATAGTGTACTAGACTTTGGAAAAGCTAAATAGGTTTACTTTAGATGACAGTGCTAAGCATCTAGAGACATTTCAAGAGACAGCCTTGAGAGTATTAGGAAAGCTATAAATACTGTGTTAGGGATTATTTCTGTGACACAGATCAAGTCAAGAGTTTCCATCCTTTCACCTCATCTCTGGGGTTTTGGCCATCAGTAAAAATTTGGATAAATCCGTTACTGTAAAAAAAATTTGCCGAGTTGACAACTAGAAAGCCCCTTGAAACTTAACACTGTGAAACATCTCACATTCCTTCTTTATAAAAGGGGCAGGGAAAGGCTGAAAATAAGCTAGAGAAAGCAAAACAGTTTGTACCATCTTGCTACACTAAGCACATTACCATGTGAAGACAGATCTTGTGTTGATTTTGGGCCCAGCAGGAAATAGCTCTTATCTACAACTCATCTAATAAGATCCAAATTGTTATCTAAATAGGTAACAGTTTTGTCAGTAAATCAGAATCCAATTCATTTTCCTATTCAGCAATAGATTTAATACTCTTAATACTGAGCTTATGCTTCAGATCTGTTTGAACCCACTTAAATGCTAAGATGGGACTGAAGTGAATAGCAGTAGGCACATACATAATTAAAGAAACCTTCTGAACCTAGCAAGCATAGCTGGCTGTAACTCATTGTCCACATTTGAGGGTAAGGACTCCTGGTTTAATTAAAGTGATTGAGTGAAGGTGTCTGAATGCTCACATATTATGTCAATGAGCACAGTACAGAACAAGAAGTTAACAAGAAGTTGTGCGAGTCAGAAAGTTGCATGCAGAGCTTGATACAAACTAAGGAAAAAGTAATGACAAATTAGCTGAAAGTCTTCATAGAAATGTTATCTGCTAGCTCAAAGCTAAACATTCTGACAAGTTTTAGGAAAACAACACTTTATTCACAGCATCTCTTCTCTGGCATCTTTGGAAGCTTCTGAAATTATCACACTTTTCCACTGCCATGTTTTGATTATAGCTAATAACACTTACTAATTTTAGTATTCTTGCGCCTCAATGTAGAAAATATGCCTGGTGTGCAAGGTGCAAAAGGAGACCCAACAAGGGAGGACCACATCTTGCAGAGTTGACTCGTAAGTATCATTCTTACTCACTAGCATGTCCCTTGACCCACTGTGACAATTGGGGTCTGCAGGTCTCCCATAATTATGAGCTTGGCCCAGGAAAATGTGAGGTTTCACACATTATTCTGGAAACCTGCAACGATCCCTGTTGACAGAAACAGCACAGAAAGGGAGGAACCTGTATGCATCCAAGGAAGACAGCATGGTATGTAAACTCAGAATTGTGATTAGCACAGGGTAAGTTTGGAGTCGACCATAATTGGCACATCTACAGTTATACTGAATTTGTGAAAAATTAATGTGATTAATAACTACTGCAATATTCCCCACCTCACTTGGGAGCTTTCTCTTATTTTCAACTTAATCTTATGCCCAACCAGATGCTGTGCGGTACCCAGCAGGACTGAAGGAGATACCAAATCCAACAACAGTGAGAGGACAACCATGAGAGCCTGGGAATTCCCGTGCAGGAAGCAGGAGTTGAGAAGTACCAATCTACAATCAAGTCATGGTGTCCACAGCAGTGTTAGTCTTCTAACAGACTGTTTCAAAAGCTTATTCAAATTAACCCATACACCATTTAACACTGATGTCAGAAATGGCACGCAGAGCTAATTTGATGTATTTGTCCCCAAGAAGTATATTGCTTCCATTTCTACCTGCTAATGTAAAGCTGCCATGCAAACTGAGATGAAAAACTCCTGCTGTTTCTGCACACCTGCAAAGGAAGCACCCAATATCCATAGGGCTTTCCTTTATGAACACATTTTTACTACAGATCAAATTAAAAAATACCCCTATATATTTGCATATTTCCCCCAGCAGCCACATGTGCATTAGATCAGCCCTTGGCAGCCTTGGCAAAGAGTGAAAGCATAATGGGAGATGCAGATAAATCAAACCAACCCCATCCTGCCAGGCAGCTGCTGCTGTTCACACCTGTGCCGTGGGTAACGGTAGCACCACAGCACATCTTGCTGCTGGTTATTCTGCATTACCTGGGATACACCCTGGAGTCAGTGCAGTAACTCTGGATTTGCAGAGCTGTAATGGGGCTTTGAACTAATGTCACAACAGGTGCAGGCAGCAAGTCAGGCCCCATCAGCAGCAGAACTTGATCCAGATGGGGTTTGCCACACCCAGTGGAAAAACACTCACTGGCTTCACTGGAAGCTCATTCAGTGTTTCAGTGCCAGCAGGGGAAAAAAGGCTCAAAAGGTCACACAGAGAAAACATGAAAGGGAAATTGTTCCAAGGCACAAGCAGCTGCTTCAAGTTTTTATATTTTTTGTGCAGGCTGACTGTCAGTTTGATTTTCAGCAGAGCAACGCATCTTGCCATGCCCCTTCCCCTAACTAACTAGGCAGGAGCATGATCAGATTTAAAGGAAACCATGGGTTTGTCTGCAGACAATTCAGTATTTCACTGCATCGGGCCCTGTTCTCGCATGCAATTTTTTATTGATCAGAATACCTCAGGCCATTAAGTTTATTAATTAAATGATAATTTTTTTTCCTGGTGAGTATACAAGGAGATAATGTCTTACAAATGAACTCAGAGCTTGCAGGCTGAGTCATGTGGTGATTTTGAAGTCATTTATCTTCTTTCCCCCTCAGCAAAAAGTAATCATTGCCACAGTGCTCTGCAAGTCTAATGTGGCTGCGAAGTGTGCAACATAAAGAGATTTTTTTATTTCCAGCACAATTATACCAAGCTTTTGTGTTATCCTGATTTGTAATTGCAATGCTAACAAGAGGATACGGATAGCTGCTAATCCATTTAAGCACAAACTGCACCCTTCTGAAGTAGGCAGTGGTCTGACATCAGCTGAAGCCAACCTTTGTAGAGGCTGAATTTAGATTCAAATGCCTTTATTCTTCAAAGACATGTAAGTTTGCATATGCCAGAATTTTCACTGCTATTCTGAGCCAGGCCTGGGGTTGACAGGTGATGCTTTAAAGCTGACAGTAGCTCTTTGAAGAGCTTTTCTCTTTTGGGTGCCAACTGACACCAGGTAGAAGGGCCAAGTAATAGCAGAAACTCAAGTGTCTAGGCAAACAGAAATCAAGAAAAGGTTGTAGATCCACCCTGGAAAGAGAGGAGGGTTGCCAGGAACAGACAAGGACATGTCCAAATACAGCAGTGGGTGTAGTTCAACAGGGGCACTAAACAAAGCCTCTAGGCAGCAAAGACACTGCATGAAGCTCCCACTGAAAAGTAGTTTTAACACATGGTTGCATAGCTGTTGCTTTAAGTGTCCGTGATACTGAATGCACAGAGAAGCTGAACTCAGTCCAGATTCCTTTATTGTCATCCTGCTTAAAAGTACTTTGATTTACAAAGACCACCATCAGAATGTAGCATGCAGGCTAACAACTGAAAGCTTGGACAATCAGAAGAACAACATTAGAAGAAGGGCAAGTAGCATGAACTGAGAGAAGCCTGAATAATTAATCTGAAACTGGACTTGTTTTCTGCAGCAAGACAAACCAGAAGCAGTTGACATCATTTATATGTAACTCCGCATTAACTTCAGCAGCCCACAAGGTTTTTGGACCACAGAACAGTAGGAGAGCTGGAGGAGTGACATGGACTCCTTCCTGTGCTGAAGCCCACAAACATGTACTTTGCCCTTCTCAGTGAAAGTAGGTGAGAATGCAAGTAATGACCCCAATTTTTGTGCTGTTTATTCTAAAAATTGCAGCTTTTTCTTTAGAAATACGTTGCAATATGCTTAGAAAGAGATGTATTGCATAGCACAGAAAGGGATGCAGCAGTGTATGGGAAAAGAAGAGTGACCTCTTGTGTAAAAAGACCCAGACTCTAGTCTGGATCTCCTTTCCAGCTTTTTCCTCTGACATGGTTTTGTCCAAGTCAAGAGAGACTAAAAGGCCTTCAAGGTTTAGCCCATATCTTTCTTATTGGTATTTTGTATTAAAAGTGCAGGTAAGCTAACAAATATCAGCTTCTTTAGTATTTACTAACCTCTTGAAAAAAAAAATAATCACAGCATTATTTCCCACTGATGATACTCATGGATTTAGGCAGGTTGAACTAGTTTGGGCTAAGACAGTTTTGAATGAAATGGTGCAAGTCAGACTAGCATAACAAACATAACAAGAGCCACATTCTGTGTTTGCAGTGTTGCTCTGCAGGTTTAGAATGGGGAGAGGGGCTTAACAGAAAGAGGTAATGGTAACAAATCAGTGTTCACAGGAGCATATTTTAAAATCAATAGCAGAGGAATATAGAGTAAGTGCTCTAATTTTTCATCCCCTTTTCTGCAAGCAAGCAGCTGCCACGGTACCAGCAAACAGGCTGAGGGACATCTGCAATTCCTCAGAGGGACTGTGGATGTTGCTCCAATAACACTTTTGACAATAAGTTCAAGAGACCTTACTGGCATCTCCCACCTAGAAAGCAGGGCATGGTGTCATCAGCATGCACATGAGACTATACACAAGTCCTTTGGCCTTAAGCACAGAAGACCACATTCCCTGCAAACCCACACTCATCACACTTCAGCCAGCAGTATTCACATCAGTCAGCTCTATGCACTCTAAGCCAGGCTGCTTCCATCAAAGCAGCTCGAAGGTATTTCTGCAATATCCCATCCTGCTCTTCAGAGCAGTCTACTTACTCTTCCAAGTCAACATCTGACACAGATTAAAAGACCCATAGTGTGTTTAAAGAAATCAAGACCACAAATGTCCTGTGACAGCTACACTAAGAAACAGCAATGCTGCACCAAGTGCTAGTTTGTCAACCTTTGCTACTTACACAATTCACAGCCAATTTAATTAAAAGTATAACAGATTTGAAGGCTGCTAAAATGCCTGCAATGACTATCAGTCATTGGATAATGATAGGAAAGAGCCATTAGAAGTGAACTGTAAGCAAACTTTTTCAAGATTGAATAACAGGGCCATTACAGTGCCAGCCATTAATGTCATGGCTTGAAAAAAATTAGTTGTCCATCTAGACCTAAAAATAAGCATTTTTATCTCACATACATATTTACAATCAAAATACATTTATAAAAGGTACAGTAAATTTCATTGTTACAAGCTGCACATTTAACTTTCTGAACACTAAAACAGCCTCTAACAACTCACTTCATCATTTAGTTGATTTACTACAAAGCCTTTTTCCTCCCCTTTTCTGCTTATTGCTAAGATGAATACTCTGTATTCATTAGTAATCAAACACAACAGCAAATGCAATATTGTTGTACAGATGAAATCTTTTTACTACCATATTTAAATTACTTCCTTTAAATAGTTGTCTCTCATTATTTTAGTTCAGCTCCTGAAGGAAGATCTGACAGCTTGGAAAAAGAGTGCCAAATGAAATAAGGTTAAAACACAGAATCAATGGATACTGGTTATATCAAGTCATGTTTAGCCATACCCAGAAGCATTTGGGATTTCCACTGTGGGATAGTAGTGCTGGGAGAGAATCCTACTGCTGCTTTTGAGCAGAAACCACACTCAACTGCTTTTTGTCACTTAAAACAGCCATTGCCTGAACTCTGGGGCATGGATTGGTCCCAGAAAGTGTGCAAACCCCTGCAGGTCTCCCTGCTAGCAGAAGGTACCCACTAGATCAAAGTCAAGGATTCACAAGTCATGTAATCCTGCAGGTGCTGGAGGGCCTCTGAGCTTTCAGAGGTTTGGGAAGGCAGAGAATTTCAGTGCCAGGAACATCCAACAGGGAGGTCAGAACAGTAGGAACAGCGTTATTTGACTGATCAAGATTCTGAAAATCTAATTTCGAATTTAATTCTGCCTTGAACAGAGCCACAGGTATTTGTTTTATGAGGTACATTTTTCAAATCTGTCTTCTAACTTCAGGACTTCAGATTACCTGCAAAGGAAGGGAGGCAAATAGCTCCAGTTTGGAGTAGCTCAGATGTGCCCACACCAAACTGTCAGCACACAAGCACACAACTGCAGATGGAAAAGGAAGCCTGCACTCCTGTGAGCCAGAACAGCCAGATGCAAAACTTCCCTGGTGAGAGCTAAAACACTTTAAGATTGTCAAAAACATGACTCGAAGGAAGAAAACAGAAAACAGTGGCTTCCTTTGATCACACAGCTCCAAGAACAGAGATTGTTAACAATACTGTATTACATACAGACTGTATACACACACACGTATATTTCTATGAAAAGAATTAATGAAGCTTGTGCTGGATTATTAACAAACCTTGTGTGTGAAGAGGTCAATAAACCTATTCATAAAGCTCCTGAGCTCTGGTTTTTGTACAAGATTTTGAATGAGATGTGTAAGATTTTATACATCTTTCACAGAATATCTTTTTCTGTTTAAAACTAGCCCAAATTATTTGCTGTATTGAAGTGTTGCAAAGTCGGAATATTTATGTATATAGCAGCAGATGCTGCTGTACCCCTGTACAATATAATGCAGCTTTATATCATACATTGCCTTTCATTTCGACTGTATTCCCAAACTGAACAGAATTAAATACAAGGAAGCAGTGGATGCAGGCAGTACACAGTATAAATTATAGAAAACAGTGGTGTGAAGACACTGTATGATGAATAAATTAAGGCATTGAGCCATAAGGCCAATAAAAGAGTGAGGAAAAAAAAAACAACTGAGGCCTATGCGGATGAGAAAAAGTTGAAGAGATGGAGAACTGATGAGGCAGAAAGATACATAGAGGCTGCTCCAGATGGTAGAAACAACAGCAAGGGTTCCTATACTAGAGTGGCAAGACTATGTACAAAGCAGCACTGTGCAGCTGCAGAGTCTGCAAAAAGACAGCAAGCACAAGAAGGGGCTGCATGCATTGCTGAGGTGAGTCACTGGTGTGGAAACAGGGAGTGACCCTAAAAAGGTTGGGTGACATGGTCTAGTGCAAGATGTCCCTGCCAGGACAAGGGGTTGGAAGTAGATGATCTTAAGGTCCTTTCCAACACAAACCATTCTATTATTCTATGACTGAAGAACTTGCCTTGAGCAGGGTCATAATGCTTAAAATACACATGAAGGTACACAAAACTATGACTGTGAAAGGGTCCTCTAGCTCTGGTGCTTGAGGATCCTCTATTGCCCTGCCAGAGCAATGTGCAGATACAAGGGTTGGAAGGAACATTTTACCATGTAGTCTGATAACCACTGATTAACCAGTGGACAGACAGACATCTACATAAACCCATGCAATGAGTATACGTGCGCAAGTAATTACTTACCTACATCAAAAGTATGTCCCAAAATGCATGGTTAACCTGACATCCCCACAGCACAATCTAGATACATGATATTGCATGTGTTCCACATCTTTTATGTGCTGTTTATAGAAGCAGACCCTTAAGAATACTCTGCTACCTGAATAGTTCTTAGCACAGGCTAAAGTTCTGCACTAGCATCACCATATTATTTATTTTGACAAGTCAAACATGATTCTGCTATACTACACTGTTTGTAAAGTATTAATAAACAAACAAACATTAAACAATCTCAAATATAGTTCTTGGGCCTGAAGCTATGATAGATAAGTGGCAAACTGGCATAGATGTGTTGGCCAGGGTTTACTCAGCTCTGAACTAAGTGGCAAAAGCGATGATAGTGCTACTTGAAATCACCAAGAACACATATTTGTATTTTCAACTCTGAAGTGTGAGAACAGTGCTGAAAATAAACATCCCTCAGTCGACCTCCACTAAGAAGCCTGCACCACCTTTAGGTTTTCAGACTAGCAAGGTCTAGTGCTCACACATAGCTTCCACAGTAGCATTTCCAAGCCGAGAATAACAGCAATGACACATTCAGACCTTGCTCATCTCCTTTCTATATCCAGCTTTATTTCCTTGCCCATCACCTGTAGTTTCTGTCAGCCTATTCCCAAGAAGATCCCGGTATACCAAACCAGGATTTAGCTACAATGCTCATTCATATAGTCTTGTACACCTCAGAAGACTTAAACATATAAATGTTGCACTTAATGTTCATCAGACAGATCCAATAAAGCTGTAAATGAAAAGAAATTGAAGCAACTATGTGCCTAGGAATAAAGCTAAGTTAAATAGCAAGTGTTTATAAGATCAAAACCTAAACCACTACCTCCAACACTGAATCGGTTACTCTGGCACATTTGGTCATTCAGTGGCCAGAAATGAGCTTGATTCTTATGCAGAATCCCAGCAAATAACCTACAGGTAATTCAAAAGCACTCAACGGGATCAAGTTGCTTACTAAATTACTGGTGGGATCATGTATAGTGGCTGAACATCCATCTCTGGCATCAACTATAGAAGGCAGTAAACACAAACCCTCCAGTGCACCCAAACAAAACAGCAAGCAAAGAATTAGTAGCAATACAGATTCACTTTCCTGGCTACCTCCTAGATTTTGAATCCAGCCATTTCACTTTAACAACTGACACTTTAGGCATCTTGGCGTTGCCACCTCTGAGCAGCCAACTCAGAAAAGCAAGTAAGTAACTCTTAAATATTTTAGGTCAGATGTTATTTTATGCTCGGTTTTGAGGATGGCAGGGCATTATAAGGAGCTTGCATTACACAAATGCTGTATTAATTGCTACTGGGTTATACTCATATCAACATGACAGTCCAGGACATGAAATACAATATGAATGAGTGCACTAAAAACCAACAAATCAAACATAAATAATCTGTCTTCAGGTTGAAGACAGGATAGTGTTGGCTTTTATGAAATAGCTCTCAGAAAAGAATTATTCATCTATAGCCTGACCTGGCATTTAAATAAACTTCAGTTAACTATTAAAATTCAGGTATAATTTATTTGCTTTGATTTTACTTTTCAAATAAAATTAGTGGACTACTGGATTGACTGTTCAATTGTACCGTGCTTTAAAAAGCATGCAAATGTCATGCATGCACAATGTGTGTGTAATATAAATAGAGACCAACCCATGACCAAAATACTTCACATTTTCATAATGAATTCATGATACTGTCAGTCACAATCCTTTGCTTGGACCATCATGCTGAGATGCCAGTTGAGATCCCCAGACTGAGCAAGAGCAGTCTAGATCTGAATACTTTGAAAGGGATTAAGGCTTCCTGAGAGTCACATGCAAGAACACAGTGTTGTTCCTTCTGACACTCGGAGTGAACACCATCCAAAACTACAGGAAAAAACGACAACAGTTATTTATCAAATCAGAAGCAAGATACAAACAATCATGGCTAGGTGTAACTATAATTTGGAAAAAAAGAAATCACCAGCCACAAATAATCCACTGTAGGTAACCTATTGTTTTTATTCAATCTGATAGAGCAGGAAAAGCCCTGGCAAAAGAATGAACACAACCCATCTTGAGATTTATTTGTATGGACCCAACTGGTGGGTGAGATCATGTAAGAACTGATTTTTCTGTCTTACTTGAAAAAAAGGTTACATAGAGACTAAAATTCATTAACTGAGGCTTCCAGAAAGTCTTAAACATAACTAAATCATACCTACAATTCACCCAGTGCACATATATATCTG
>NDXB01007673.1:0-73639 GCA_002631895.1 Agapornis roseicollis | reverse complement strand
CCACCACCTCGCTTTGCTGACCTATCTTTCCTAAAAAAGACATAGCCATCCATGACCACATTCTAGCCATGCGATCTGTCCCATCATGTCTCTGTAATTGCCACCAGATCATAACCTTTGGACCACACACAGACTTCTAACTCCTCCTGTTTATTCCTCATGCTGCATGCATTGGTGTACAGGCATTTCAGGGAGCGAGCAGAGCGTGCTAATGGCACCCCTGGGAGGCAGGAGGCCTTCTGGTCTACATTAATACTAGAACAATGCCCCACTAGTTCAAACCCAGCTACAGCACCCTCCAACTTTGAATCTAACCTAAAGCTCTGCAAGTGAGCTTTGCTAACTCTTGCCCTAGTACCCTTTTTCCCCTGCGGGACAGGGTCTAAACAACTATCCTTTCCCTCAAATGAAACAATAGCTTGCGAGTCCTCCCTAGTCTGCCATCCTGCAAGCCCCAGCATGTTTCTCTTGTGCTTGTCCCTAACAGGCCCAGTTATCTCCCCTTCCCCCTTCATATCTAGTTTAAAGCCCTGTCAATGAGCCCCGCTAACTCCCGCCCCAAAGACCTTTTCCCTCTCTGGGACTGCTGTATCCCACCTGCCACCAGCAAACCAGGTGTCTCATATAGCAGCCTATGATTGAAAAAGCCAAACCCCTGCCTTTGGCACCAGTCACGTAGCCATACATTAATCCTCACACTCTTCCTACTTATCCCTTCATCCTTGCTCATAACAGGTATGGAGGCAAACACCACTTGCGCTCCAGACCCTCTAACCAGCTGCCCCAGATCCCTGAAGTCTTTCTTCATTGCACTTGCACCCCTTGTAATAATTTCATCACTGCCAACCTGAAAAACCAGCAGTGGATAGTAGTCAGAGGGCTGCACTGTGTGGGAAGACCATGGCTGCAGGAGCCGTGATTTCCATTGGTGGACACTGCAGTTGTAAGGGAGCAGTCTTTGGGGCCCCAGCTGGACATGGGCATCCTGGGGAGAGCCTCACAGGGCTCCGCCCCACCTGGGCACCCGGGTTCCAGAACCGCGGTCACCATGGTGTTCCGTACCAAGCCTGTGCTGGCCCGGCAACAGGCTCAGTGCCTGCACTAACGGTGCTCTGAGTGGCAGCACCAGCGGCACTGGGGGTGCTTCCCGCTTTTGTGGAGGAGTGCTCCCTTCGTCAGTGTTACAAGGGTTTTACTTGTGAGTCTGCTTGCTCCCCTGCTCAGGATGGGGCAGTGGCTCTGCTGCTGCGGGTCCAGGTAGGTACCCCAACGGCTCAGGGATGCACCAGCACAGCAAGGCCTTGCAGCGGCCATCTTGCTCATGCCCAACACTCTCTGCCCTGCAGGGATGACCCTGGCCTTGAGCAGCAGTGCGAGCCTGACTCAGCGTTGCCGGAGCCGCTGCTCCAGGCACGCGTGAAGGTGACCCAGGGCCGAGGCCAGAGGAAGAAGAGGGACCTCCTCCTCTTCAAGGACAGTGTGGTCATCGCCAAGGCCACGTAAGACTGGCAGAGCCCAGCTGCCTTTCCTCCCAAGCCCTGGCCCTGGCACCAGGGCACCAGAGCAGGGACAGCCAAGGAGCAGCCCCAGGCCCCAGCACCCTGGTGCTGGATGCACTCATGGCCTTGCCCATGGCTGGCGGGCACTAGAGGGGAGCCAGTGGGCTCGGCCACCTCCAGCTCACTCCCTGCCACTCCCCTCTGCAGACGTGGCAGCACCCTGCGCCCGCTGCTGAGCCTGGCCCTGGGCATGCTCCAGGTGCTGAGCAGCGGGAAGGGCTCAGGCGGCGATGATGCTGAGGAGGAGGAGGAAGGGAAGGCCTCCCGCTCCCTTGTCTTCCTCTGGCCCTGCGGCTCCTCTGTCATCACCTTCTGGTGAGTCCTGGTGCAACGTCCCACCAAAGGGGTGGGCAGCTTCTCTGTCCTGCCCCATGGGGTATCATCTGCTGGGGCACAGCAGGCACTGAGGCTGTTTCTCCTCTCTATTGGCAGCTCCCAGGCAGTGAAGGACATCTGGGTCAGCGCCCTCCTTGGGTAAGCCCTGCCTGGCACTGCAGCATGGACAGCCTGGGCAGCCAGAGCACCCACCATGGGGGGATGCTCCATGGGTGGCATGGATGCTGAAACACCTTGTTTGAGCTGGTCAGAGGTGCCCCACAGCTGCAGGCAGAGGTGCCCCATAGCTGCAGGCAGAGGTGCCCCCACTGCCGAGCAGGCACAGCTGGCAGAGCTGCTTCATCCAGCTGTGTCCAGCCAACACCTGCCCAGCCCCATCCTCACCACCCCCACTGATCCCGCTCCACTGCCAGGAGGTCCCGGCTGTTCCTGGTTGTGTGGAAGCACTCCCCAGGCTGGCAGCAGAGGGAAGAGATGGCTTGGGTCTCACACTGCTCTTTCTCTGCCCCTTCCCCGTGCACAGACCTCCAGAAGGAGTTCAAGGAGCCCAGGTGACCCAGCTGCCATCCATCAGGATGGTTCTGAAGGAGCTGAGTGGCCGCCATGCTGTGAGCGTCCCTCCTGCCTCTGCTCTTCCCCCAGGGGCTGCCCCAGCCCAGCATCAGCTGCATCACTCCTCACCTTCTGCTCTTTTCCCTTTGCTCAGGGGAGGACACTGGATGCTGGCAGCCTGAAGAAGCTGCTCCAGCGCCAGGCCCAGGTCAGGGTCCCCTGCGGTGCAATGTCACCCATCCCCACCTCTCACACACAACCAGGGGCTAATGCAGGTCTCCAGGCCCCNTGGATGCTGGCAGCCTGAAGAAGCTGCTCCAGCGCCAGGCCCAGGTCAGGGTCCCCTGCGGTGCAATGTCACCCATCCCCACCTCTCACACACAACCAGGGGCTAATGCAGGTCTCCAGGCCCCTTTCTGCTGTGGGGCTCCTTGGTGAGTGCAGCCCATTTCTTGCAGGCTGGTGCCAGGCAGCTGGCAGTTCCTGGCCCCTCCAGCAGTGAAGGCAGACGTGGCCACGTGGATGGTGAGTGTGGAGAAGACTGGCCCTTCTCTCTTGCTCTTGCAGGCTGGCACATGTGCTGCAATGGGACTGCTGCTGCCCTACCCACAGGGCATGTCCATCCCCATCACTCTGCAGCAGGAGAGAGCTGAGCCCCAGGGCCCCTCGCTCCCAAATGATGCTACCTCTCTCATGCCCTCGGTGGTGGGGGGACAGCACTGAGGGAGTCTGGGAGCACTCTCCTGGTGCTTCTCCTCCATGGCTCTTTGCTCTGTTTCCCTTGGCAGCAGGTGGGACGAGCAGGAGGAGGTTGCCCTGGCCATTTGCACGGCCAGGCACCTCGACTGCAGTAGGGGCACCAGGGCCATCGGGCTCTGCTGGAGCAGGAGCTCTGTTTGGCCGGCCCCTGGCAGATCTCTGCAGCCAGGACGGCATGCTGCCACAGCCCATACAGGTAAGCCAACCTGGATGGGAGTTCCCCATCCCATTCCATCCCACTAGCTCCTCCATAGGGAGGCTGTCCCCAGCACCTACCTCAGGGCCTGTCTCCAGCCCAGTAACTCTCCTCCTCTGTTCCCTCAGGACCTGCTGGCTCTGCTCAGTGAGCATGGCCCATCCACAGAGGGGATCTTCCGGCTGGCAGCCAGCCAGCGCGCCTGCCGCGAGGTCCGGGAGGCCCTGGACAGCGGGGTGCTGGTGAGGCTGGAAGACCAGCCCATCCTGCTGCTGGCTGTCCTCTTGAAGGTGAGCCTTGCTGACCCAGAGCCCTGCAGCTCCCGCCTCTCTTGGTGCTGATAGGCACCTGCGGGAGCACAAGCAGGAACCCAGCTGCCTGCTCAAGAGCCAGAGGGATGGGGATGCTGCCTGTGCTCCTGGGGCAGTGTCCAAAGCCTCACAAGGAGCCCTTGGCACTGTAGGACCTCCTCCGGAATATCCCCTCCAAGCTCCTCGACATCCAGCTGTTTGAGGAGTGGATGCGATCCATGGAGAAGGCCAGCAGGCAGGAGAGGCTGGCAGCACTCAGACAGTAAGTGTGGCAGAAGCCAGCAGGGACTAGCACAGGCTGGGACTCCACGGCAAAGCAGTGGCATGCCTGAAACAGCCATGGCTCCCGCAAGCCACCTCTTGCTGCTGTGGGGTTTATGTTTGGGGGGAAAGAGGCATTGAAAAGCTTTTCTCTACAGCGAGCACTTCCCACAGGCGTTGCGGCTTGCTCCAAGAAGGATCTCTTTCAGAAGGGCAGGGATGGAGGGAGGTAGCCGTATCTCAGCAAGGGCAGTCCCTCTGCTGTAGAGCAGGCAGAGGCCTTGTCTGAGATCAGCCTGGGAGACCTGTGTTGTCAACACAGACTTCATTAATGCTGTGCTCCTGTTTCCTCAGGGTGGCCAGCAAGCTCCCAGAGGCCAACCTTCTCCTGCTGCAGCGTTTGCTGTTGCTGCTCAGCAGCATCAGCAAGAACGTGGCAATGACGAAAATGACGGCTGGGAACCTGGCCATCTGCCTGGCACCAAACCTCCTGAGCCCACCCCAGGAGCTGCCCCTGGATGTCCTGGCTCAGGAGACAGGCAAGGTACGCTGTGTTCAACACCCAGCTACAGCGTCCCCAGACCAGCCCAGCCCAGCTTTGCTGCTCACAGGGTCCTGGCTGCCTCCTCCCATCAGCAAAGCCATGGGGCAGCAGCCAGGAAGAGCAGCCCCACGGCTGCACAGAAGCATGGGTCAGGCTGGGAAAGGCTATTTGAGCCCTCATCAGCCCCCTCGGTGAAACCAGTGATTTGCTGTGTGCAGGTGACCCAGCTCGTCGAGTTCCTCATCCACCACCATGAGGAACTCCTAGGGGAGCAGGCGGCCGGGCTGGCCAGTGAGGGGGTTGAGGAGACACCTGCACCACAGTCAGAGCTGGAAACAGCAGAGGTAAGTGAAGTGCACGAGCAGTGTGACAACAAAAGCCTCCCCTCTCAGAAGGTGGGGCTGCTGCTGCCGCAGGGACAAGCATGGTCATCCACCAGCCTGCAGCTCTGCAAAGTGCAGAGCAAGGCTGATGCAGGTTGGCCATCCCGCTTTGTGCAGTGATCCCAGCACAACTGGCTCAGCTGAGCTGAGCAAACCCATCCAAGGGATGTGCCTTTTAGAGCCAGGGTAGCAATTGTGCAGGGAGGTCCTTGCCCCCTGCTAACCTACACGTTTGCATTACAGGTGCCTCCCATCGCTCTCAAGAACCAACAGCAGAAGAGCTTTTCTGTGGAGGAAAGGTAAAACTGCCTGGCTTTGCTTGGTTCAAGGTAATCATGGCTTCACTGTCTAACAATACTATTGAATGGAAAGGTTCCCAGGTTCTTCGCGGAACACCAGAAAGCGAAGAGCAACCTGGGAAGAGGGCAGCGACGGGCTACTGTGCCCAAAGAGGAGCAAGACCGAGCCCTCAGGGATGGGCAACTGAAGAAATTCGAGCAGGGGAAGAACAAGGCACCCAGGTATGTAGCAGAGCCTGTGCTCCATCTTTTTGCCAAGCTCTGAGTATAGGAAACATTCCTGAGGTGCACAGGATGGTCCTGCTACGCAGGAACATGTATGTCAGGAGAAACATGCTACCCCAGCATTGCCTGCCAACCTGCGATTTTAGTATGGCAGAGCGAGAGTTGCTGCTGCTTGGGTTTTGGAAAGGACCATATCCCAGCTTCCCAGGCTCCCTGCTGAGCCCTGCTGCCTGGCACAGGTGCACTGCACCTCTCTGTCAACTTGTGCTGCTCTGAGGGTATCACATGTGTTGACAAGGGACCAAAGCAACACTGTAGTTGCCAGTAAGGAGCCTCTCTCCTGTGCTAGCAATGACCTCTTTTACAGCATGCTTCTGAAAAACCCAGGAGCCAAGTCCCGCCTGCTCCTGCCCTCATGGTTTCATCAGTGCTCTCTGCCTCTGCCCTTGTAGGTGCCCACTCACTGCTTCACTTCCCCACATGAGCTCTGCTGCCTGGGCTTGGCGTTCCACCCTCCAGCCCCAGCACCACCTCGGCAGCAGCAAGGACACAGAACCACCATGTCCTTCTGCTCTGGAGAGAAGGGTTCGACCACCTCAAGGACAAAACCACCATGTCCTTCTGCTCTGGATAGAAGGTGGCACCACCTCAAGGACAAAACCACCATGTCCTTCTGCTCTGGATAGCAGGTTCCACCACCTTGAGGACAAAACCACCATGTCCTTCTGCTCTGGATAGAAGGTTCCACCACCTTGAGGATAGAACCACCATGTCCTTCTGCTCTGGATAGAAGGTTCCACCACCTCACCCCGGAGCCAGAGCAGTGCCCTCAGACCCATCCCAGCCCTCGCAGGAGGCCTTGCTGGCTCACTCCTCAGCCCCACCAGCAAATGCCAAACTGCTGGTGCATCTCCCCAGGTGGGGAGCTGGCCTCTGGACTTCAGCTTAGGATGTTCACTACCACATTTGTGACTATCATTGTTACTACACTGGTTACTACATTTGTTAAGACACTTGTTACTGTACTGCTACACCTTGAAAAAGATTCAAGTGAGCTCCAAAGAGTATTGCCTGCTGTTGGAATACAGCTGCATATCTTAGACACCTGTTAAGGTCCAGAAGTAAAGAGAAACTTACTTCTAAAAGAAAATGCAGGCAGGCAGCAGAAAGGAGCATTGAATTGCAGCACTATGTTTTCATTGACAGCTGCTCATGGTGGGAAAGAGATGCTGAAACAGAAACAAAAGAAATAACAACAAGGAAACAAAACTCCTCAGAGAGGTTTGCTAATCCCGTGTTCAGATAAAAACTCCTTTTCCTCAACATGATTCCTGGTTCTTTATTCATGTAAATGTATTTTTTTCTGTTCTTGTATATTACCTAGTCCTATTCAGAATGTCTTTCCTTACACCCCCGAACTTGGGAACATTTTGCTTTTCTAGTTGAGGTGATCCTCCACGTCTCTCAGCATTTAGAACAGATGAGTAACATGAATAGTAAGGCTTCCTCTGCAGTCACTTACAGGTTGCCAAAATGTTTGGTGCCTTTAATTATCCCCAAAGTGAATGTTGCAACATGATTGCACCACCTGCATGGCTTGGGATCCAGAGCTGTGTTGGCTGCCTGTTATGGTACTTGCAAGGCTTTGCTCCTCAGCAGCATCTATTCTATATAAGTGCATACATATGCATTCCTGCAAGACAGGGATTGCTTTATCCAATGCATGCTGTGCTATGCTGGAGTTCTCCGGGCTACAAGCTGCTATGTCTCAGTGGTGGAACTCAGCTTTGATCCTGGAATCACTGTAATTATGTCACCCTATTGCTCCCTCCAAATTGCTTAGCTAAGCCAAGAAGCCATCTGCAAGGTGGGATGGGTGACATCTTGCTCCTGTATCACCGCTATGCATCAGGTGGTAGTCCAGGCTTGCACCCAGCCAGCCCTAGACCTGTCACGCCTCACTCAGCTGGCCTCAGTTTCAGGTTCCCCAGCTGTGTCCACTGCACCACCTTCATTTGCACTGCAACACAGGCACCGCTCGGCTTGTCAGCCACAACTGCATACCTTCCCTCTGGCTGCCCATCTGTGCCAGGGCTGAGGCTCACAAGGCAGAGTGGGACCACAGGTTGAGCTGAGAGTATTCCTCCCATGCTGAACGGTGCATTTCCCCTACCACCCCATGTTCCAGTTGCTTTTCCAGGTCACCTGTCCCAGGGATGGGCCTTTAAATTGGATTTTGGAAATCATGAAGGTTGCAAAAGGCATGAATATCCATGGTGGGAACTTGCATACTACATAAGAGGACACTACCCAGTTCCTACTCATATCTGCAATGATAATAATTGTTTACTAGCTTAGGCAGAGAAACTGAGCCAAGTAAATTGTCACTGTCTCATTCCCGCTTTGGAAAGCTCACTGTGATGATTATCATCAGGACAGGCCTGAGAATAAACCTGTCGAACACAGGCAAACTACATGAGGGTGAGCCAGATAAAGATGAGATTGCTTGGCTTCAAAATCTGAGAATGAGAAACTATAGAAAGAATTTTAGAAACTGCAGATATTCAGTCGAGAAGTTTCCTGCCTTAAAAAGAGAGGAAGAGAAAAAGAGAGGAGATGCACAGAGTGGGAAAGATTGCCTTGCGGTTGAGGGTCTCGGGAGCTCTGGCCTAATTTCCTGTCTCTGCTCAGGCTTCTTATATAACCTTGGCCAAAGTCACTTCATCTCTCTGTGCCACCACTCCTCCATTACTATGTGGATTCCCCTTCTCTAGCACTATCCCCTCTCCCTTGTTCTCTCTCCTCTGCCTGCCTTACCTACTGAGACTGTAAACTGTGAGGTACAGACCACCTCCGATTTCTGATTTCTTTCTGTTTCGATTTGGCTGCCTCTGATTTGATTTGTTTCTGTTTGTACTGTATCCAGAAACTTCAAGCAGAGCTTATGGGTGATACCATAACACAAACAAAATACACAACTGAGTTTTTGAAAGCTCTTGTGTTAAAAAAGTTCCAACGACAACCAATTCTGGAATGTTTTTCTTCTGATGAGCCAGTAGTAAATTTTAAGGAAGATTGGGTTTTCTGTTAGCAGTGTAATGGGTTTGCTGTAATGCCAACACTAACTGGCAGGCTCCTATGGTGTTACTATATGGATTTTTACATAATGTTTTTAAAGTTGTAAGCTCCGTCTGCTGCATTTAAATATTTGAACAAAATCCTGTGCTCAGGGACAGTAAACTTGATTTTGGTAGCAGTCAGCAGAGCCTTCCGCAGGGGAAATTCTGATGTAAGCAATAGTCATAGAATCATAGGATGGTTTGGAAAGGACCCTACGTTCATCTAGTTTCAACCCCCCTATCATGCTCTGACATGTGGCTGTTATCTCCATGAACTGGGTGCCAATTACCTCACTGGTGGTACCCTTTGTCCTGGTAAGATGCAGATTTCCATTAAGTCAGAACGTATCGGTCAGGTGATTCATACACTGTGTGCATTAGTGGTATAATTTTGAATAGCAGGCATTTGCCTTAGGAACGAATAAAAGTTAATTCAGAATGTAATGTGCATTGGTGAACAAGGAAGACAAGAATTAGGAAAACTTACTCTCTTCCTTTTCATCCACAGTGTTTGTTTTCCATTATCAACAGGCTCACTAGCAATAAAACTTGATGGTGTTTCATTAGGGAAAGAGAAGATGTAAATCAGTGTGTGGGTACATATGGTTGTCATTGAGGTTTTATGTGTGCTTATCTGACATTATCAGCAACATTTTCCAGGCAGTAGCAACTTTATCTAAGGTGAATTTTATAATCATCTTTGCAACTCAGCAGAGCTGTCACATTTCCCAGAGATGTATGAAGGGCACACTGTAGCCTGTACCCCCCAACCAGACCCCTCTGGTGCCCGTGGTACCTCTGGGCTTCCCCAAAGTACCAGGACCTCTCTCTGTACCCACTGTCACTCTCCCACTGCTCAGTGATATGATCCCACAGGGTGTATGGGGCAGACTTGGGCCCTCAACCTCACACCTCAAGCTGTTTCCTATCTGAGAGGCAGAATGTACTTTCAGGTTTACCTCAGCCAGGATTAGAAACTGTCTTAAGATTCTGATCTCCAAGGGATTTACCCAGAGTCTTACTTATTCTTTATTTAGCCCCGTTTGGTCTCTTCTGACTTTCCCTCAGTTCACAGGCATGTGAAGACTTCAGTATAAAGCCTTGCATTTACATTCACTGCATTTTCAGCTGGGAAATAGTTCCTCTGTGGTATAATAACCAGACTCTCAGTGCATCCAGAGAAGGTGGGCTTGAAATGCCAAGCAGAAATCCCAGGATTGTGACCCTAGGGGAACTGCAAAGACTCTGCTATTCAGCTTTTTTCCAACTGATGAGCAGCCAGGCTCTATAGTACACAGTGTTTTATTACTTCTGTCAGGTGGGAAAGGGATTTAGGGGCTGCCGTGGCTTTCCAGGTTTGGAGACATAATGATATTATTCACAGGATTCCTGAGCCAACAGCAAGGGCATCGCCACTGAAGCCACTTTACCATACTTGTTAGAACACAAGCCTTGCATGAACAACTTAAAATGAAATGAGATAAAGTAGTCCCTTTAATGTGTTTTATTTATTTATCTACACATCCAAGATAAGCACTTGGCCAAAACAAGATCTTGCATGGCCCAAATTCAGCATCTGAAAACAGGAATGGGTGAGAATCTGCCAATCACCAGTGCTGGAGTCTCTTTGCCAGGTTCATAATTAGATAAAGGTACACGATAGATGAAAGCATGCTGCAGTGCTGAGGCAGTTTGCTACCACGGCACTGAGACATGAGAAGCAGCTAGTGCAAAGCCAACTGTAAGGAGTCAGTGAAGCTCATTTGCAAGGGAAATGCAAATACAGACCTGATTGCATTCCCTTAAATGGAAAAGTGTGTTAAATCTGATAAGCGTGCTCTGAGTGTCTCCTAAGCGTGGGCTTGTCTCAGCGCTTGGTTTCTGTTCTTTAGCAGAGGGAGGGAATGAATGCTGTTCTGAAACCCTGCACAGGTGAGAGACAGCAATTATTTCCCTCTGCTTCTTCTACTATCTGCATAAATTAACATCTAGATAGCCTTTATATCTCCAAAGCACTCCACATATATTAACTAATTAATGCTCACTGTATCCCTCTATATTAAAGAAAGAATTATCCTCATTTTGCTAATGTTGAAATCAAGTAGGAAGATTAAGTACCTAGGGGTGAATCTAGCTAAGCAGTTTAGTCACTGAAGTCAAAGGGACTAAAAATTAATCATATGTTTAAGAGCTTCGGCGGACTGGGACCTGGGTCTTGCACAATGCTGAGCACCTTGTAGGATCAGTTGCACCCAAAGCCACAGAGGCATCAAGGATGAGAACCTGACATGAAACTGTTCTCCAGGAGCTCAGATCTCAGTCCAAGGCATGAAGCCATTTTATATTTTCTAAAAGAAACTAAATATAAGCTGCTTCAAAAAATGCATGGTCATATAAGGCAGATATCAGAAAACACACTTGGAACAAAAGATGGTGCACACCTGTGAACAGTACCTGTTCACTGCTAGATTTGCAATAGTGTAATACAGTGTCGCTTTGCAAAACCACGTTTCTCTCCATCATTACCTGCAGTGCCTGTGGCAGCAAACATGCCTGCTACATACAGCTTTTGACAAAATCCCTGCATCTCCCCACACTTATGAAGACACAGATTCTGTTCTCCCAGAATTTTGAAACCAGTTTATTTTCTTCCAAGGTGCAGCATTGCCAACCAGCGAACCTGACAGTCCTCTCAGGGAGAAATTCATTGTAAAAAGGATTTAGAAGAGCCACACAGAGAGTAGGGTTTGATTGCCTTCATTTGCGTAGATGGAGAGGAACTTTTTAAGAGGCAAAAAGGGGAGAGTCCTGTGCGAACCTTTAGCCAGTTTTATCAAGTTCAAGTTCAGGACAGAGCCCAGATCAGATCCCCAACAAAATTTACATACAGTATTCACAGGGCTGTTTGAATAAGCCTTTCCCTTAAAGATTAGCTGCACTTTACTGATACTGCATAATATTGCACGGTACTCTTGTGAGCAGCCCTCAGATGGTCATACTAAACATTATTTTGATAAGGAGAGGCCTTGTTTGGGGATAATTATTCATCAGCACCTGGATATGTTGAGTTGGGAGAACACTGGGGCATTTTCCTTTTCTAAAGAAACAGCTCTTTTGTTGACATGGAAAATAAACGGTGAGCTCCAGAACAGGCTGGTCTATTGTAGAGTTCCCAAAATTAGGCTAAACAGCTGGTGACTCATTGTTGGGATATTAATCACAGCAAGATAAATGTGTGTAGAACAAGGGACATGGCTTATTTCATTGGGTTATTGATTGATTTTGGATTAATTTATGAAAGAGACAGGTGTTGATGAGGGTGAGACCACAGCCACAAGAAGAAGGGCTTAGCTCAGCCGGCCCCTCCTGGTGTTGATAAGCTACAAGAAAAGAACCGCCTGCAAAGGCAAGGGAGGGATAAAAGAGAGCAGCAGGGTAGGGCAGCTTGTGCAAGCCTGGTGATCACAAGGGACAGCCTTTGTGGGAGCAAACAATAAAGCAGCATGTGTATGAGGGGTGCAAAGGTCGGAGATAGGGAAACCTGGGGATGGGCAAGACTTGTGTGAGAAGACTTTTTTCCCTATGCCTGCTCTGTGCCAGCTGTGCTGCCTTCACTGCAGGCAAAAGAAGCAGGTGTTAAACAACCAAATCCCAGAGAATCTGATGCAGTGGACCAAACTTCACCCGCCTCTCCTTTTCATGTGCAGCAGAACCATGAAGATCAACAGTTATGAGTCAAATGGAGCAAAGGCAGGGCAAGCAATGAAGTGTGGAAAGAGGAAGCCACAGCTGGGCACAAGGGAGGGAAAGAAGCAACAGAGGGAAGGGCTGGTCCCTGTGGAGACCCATCAGCACTGCTCTCCTGTAGCTTAGTGAGGCCACTCACTACTGTGATGAGTGCTGTAGAAAACACCAAGGTGGAGAGAGAGCACTGAGAGTAACTTCGAGGTACTGATGAAGTTTGGAAGAAAATTAACAGAAATCATAAATATCCTTCTTTCAAAAGACTGCTTAGCTTGAGTGATTTGGGAGACTGTAGAATTTCTCTGCACAACACAGATGCACTAGATAGGCACGGCATGAAGGTGGTCTTTGTTATTTAGCACACGTCGCCACAGTACATGTGCTAAATTGATGTGTTCTGCCCCTCCAAACTATGTAGCACTTATTTTTCACATGAGCAAACTAGCTTTAATATTGGCTTAGAATGTAGATAAATACACTGAGCATATAGATTTCTCTCCATCCTTGTAATACTGTATGCATCTCTGGCCTGGATCTCTGGCTTTTCACGCTGGTAACCCATCTCTAGTATTGATTTGGAGCACAGATAGATAGAACACACATTATGGATTTATTTCAGTCTTTGTTGAATCTCTGTTGGTTTGGAAAGTAGATAATCTGCAAGAATGAATTTTTCCCATAACATTACTTTCTGTGCCTACAGAGTGAGAAAATAATATAACTTATACCTTCTAGTGAGCTAAGCAACTTGCCTTTCACTGACTGTAACTCCTCCCCCTCAGCATCTGATGGCTGTGGCTGTCTCAGTGAAATAACTGTGCACTGTAATAGCAGAGCACTTTCACAGTGAGAAATTCCATCTGCCTTCCTTTCCCACAGCATTGCAAGTGTCCATTTGCTTTAATACCAGTTGCTGGGCCTGCCTTTCATCTACTGCTGCAGAGTCTAAGTGGGGATGGTGTAAAAATGTCAGGGGGTTGGGTTTGGTTTTCTTTCTGATGGCTTGGAGGTGGCATTTGGGTTTTAATCAGTACTGTGGCATAGTTTGTGACAGATTGTATCTGCAAAGCTTGGTACGACCAAGCAAACCAGCGTGTCCACACACATGGACCACTGGGTGGTGGCACAAGCTCAGGTCCTCAGCACAGGACAGTTGGTGCTTTATGGCACTGCAATTTGGTGAGGATGCTCTTCCAGCAATATGAAACATGATGGTCATGGTACTACACCAAACCACAGCTGTGTGCTCATGGCCTGAAGTCATTGGATCAATGAACACTGAACACTTTGCAGATCTGCTTACCTAGCAAAGACGGCTCTTGAGAGCCAGGAGCCCAAAATACACAGGCAATAACCTCAACGTTTTGTGAGAGCCCCCTTTTTAGCATACAGATTGAATCCTCCAGCTACATTTTTACTGACCTTTTGGATATGGTGTTTGTAAGAGGGCAGCAAGCTGTGTATCACACAGTTCTGGGTGGGACACCTCTGCCCCCCTCAGCAGGGCACCCAGTAGAGCTCCTGGAGGGGCACAGGCACTTGTATAGACTCTTTCTTCCCACCCTGAGGGGAATATCTAAAACCAGTGAGGGCACCTGTGTCCTAGACATGCCAGTTTGTGACATAGGGTGACCAGATCACATGCAGATATCTGCAGTAAGTAGGTCTGGTGAATCCCTCATTTAATGATTAATGGTCAGGCTCCTGCCATTGCAAAGCAAATAAGGCATACACTAGGACTAGCTGCTTTGTCTGCTGTGTTATTATGAATGTGTGTAGCACCAGCCACCACAATCACAGAATCACAGAAGAGTTAGGTTTGGAAAGGACCTTAAGATCATCTACTTCCAATCCCCCTGCCATAAGCAGGGACACCTCACACTAAACCGTGCCACCCAAGGCTCTGTCCAACCTGGCCTTGAACACCAACAGGGGCATTCACAANCCATAAGCAGGGACACCTCACACTAAACCGTGCCACCCAAGGCTCTGTCCAACCTGGCCTTGAACACCAACAGGGATGGAGCATTCACAACTTCCCTGGGCAACCCATTCCAGTGCCTCACCATCCTAACAGCAAAGAACTTCCTCCTTGTATCCAATCTAAACTTCCTCTGTTCAAGTTTGAACCCGTTACCCCTTGTCTTATCACTATGAGTGAGCTGAACTATTTATAAGCCTCAACACTCACCCTGTGTTAAGATTTGTTCTGTGTTCACTTAGTTTTGGCCTATAGAACATTCTTTACATGCCCATTTCATGAACTGCCATGCTGTTTGTAGTCCACAAATGCTTACTTTAATAGGATTTAGTTGTCAAATGGGATTCCTTTTAACTTCAGTAATATATTCATTTTTTTAGCATTTCTATTATGCTTTCTTGTTAGCTTCATCAAAATTGCTTGAGGGTTAGTGTAGGTTTGGAGTCTTGGTGAAGACCCTTACATCTTGGGGTCTCCATGCTTGTGGTGGGCTACATGCAGGTGGCATTGCAGTCAATGGTAGTCTAGGCCTCTCTAGAAGTCTATTACTAAATACAAGTGTCTAATACTGTTGGAAGCATGTGAATGGATAGAAAATGTGGGGCTAGGAGATATCACACAGGGCTGCTGAAGAGCTGTGCTCTTTTGGAGCAGCAGCTCTAGATGCTTCTCAGATGCCAAGAGACCCTGACAGGTATGCCAGGACATCAATTCCCTAATGGCCAGTTGGTCATGCCTTGGATATGGTCTCAGCCACCCAGAGAGCAGAAAGTGCCACCATCACCAGTGACAGGCTTCTAGGTAGAGCCATGCCTTCCTCATCCAGGCTGCCTTCTGTTTTTTCTTACTGTATTTAAGAGGTGCTATCCAAAGGTTTACTTGTCAGTGAGATCAAAAGCACGATCATGTCACTTCTTTCTGTTAAAAAGAATACTTCTGCAAATAGTTGTCAGTGAGGGGTTTTATTGGCTTCATAGGTATACGTACTTATTTTATGAATGCAGATGAGGCTCACTTTTCAATCCAGGTCAGCACACCTCACAAGGATGGTCATAACTTCATGCTAATGTCATCAAACCTTCATTTCCTGCCTATAGCTGCTCTTATACTGAAGTTTAATAGGGGCTTTTATGAAATTTTTGAGCACAATGGAGATAAAAATAGGCAAAGCACAGGATGTTCATCAGGACTCCTTTGTAGAAGAGTCTGAAGCTGCTGCCTCTCTCTGGATCCCTGTTGTTTCCTAACTTCACCCCTTCAGGGGGAGATGTATCCTTAGCCAATTGAAGAGAGGGAAAGCATGCTGCTAGAGGAAGTATCTTACTGTGATTTCTCTGCATGAAAAATATGTTTTGTTCACTTGTATCCTTAGCTTTCATGGAGTGGAGTAAGGATAGGATTATAAAATCCACCTGCCTTCAACTCTCTTTTGCTAGAGGGATTATACAGAGGCAACCTATCTGCTATCTATATAAGAATGCCAAAAATATCTAGGTCATAATAAGCTCCTGATTATATCTCTATCCATTCCTTGAAAATTTATCTTACTTTACCTCACCCCCAAGCTTTTGTCTGCAGTAGTTTTTGAAAAATACAAGTGAAATTTCCTTAAATAAAACTGGAGCTGAACTCGTTCTGCTTAATTAGCACTTCTTTTTTTTTCAACATCAGGGAATAAGAGCAGAATGCAGAGAGACTCCTTTAATAGATTGAAAATTATGAGCATTTTGTACTGTGCAGTAGGACTTCGTGCAACTACAACTAGCAGGCTTAATAGCTCGAATGCTTCTGGCTTTCAACACTGAAAATACTGTTAAATTATTAAGCTTATTCTCCACTGGCAAGGATATTCAGTGTCTGAAACCTTACCAAACCTCAAGGCAATCAACAGCAGAGAATAGAATGAACAGAAGAAAGAGAAATTAGGATTTCTTAAAACAAGAAAACAAGATTCTTCAGTTCATCTCTCAAACTGAAAAATGTAAAACCAGCAGCTATGAAACTTGAGCCAAAATTAAAACTTTTGAAAATTTCTTGTGTAGAAGCAAAGGATAGCAATTATCACTTCAGGCTGAAGGAAAATATATCAAATCTATTTCAGGCATTTTAATCCCTCATGAAATGGAGTGCAAAGTACAGACAGCATTCGAAATGCAGGGAAAGAAGTAAAGAATGTAGTGCTTGTTTTATACAAAGGCTCAGTGGTTAAAATATAAATTGAGCCAGAGGCAGACAACGAAAGAAAGATGGATGGAGCAGAGGTCAGGGCATTCATCTGGGACTTGTAATACCAGGGCAGCAGTTCCTACCCCTATAACCTTTTAGGTATTAAGAGGAGTGGCATTGACAGGAGCATCCTTATATGAAGCAGCCTGGTGTTAAGGCACTCTGGGAAGGTAAGAAGCATAGGTTCAGATCTACTCTGGTTATAACAGGAATAAGAACTGTTATTTCACATATTCTAAGGATTGTTTTAAACTCTGGATTTTGGGCAAAACATGGGAACATGAGCAGCAATACTTTTTTTTCAGCCATGGATTCATGCATGCAAACCACCCATTTTTCAGTAAAAATTGTTATGCTGGTTCAAAAGCCAAAATATTAACATTTACTAAAATGTTAATTTATGTATGGACTTTCCAAAATGGAAAATATTTATGGCTGTTGTAGGAAGAATTAGTGAAATATTCAGACTGTAATAATGAAGAGACCTTGATGGTATGTACATGCTTCTGAGGATAAGATAGAAAGCGAAAAAACACAAACAAAACAGATGAAGCAAGATTATGTCAGTTGAATTTGGGCCTACTTTTAAAATATTGGGTATCTGCAAGATCAAGTGAGAATGTTTCATTCACATGGTAGAAAAACATGGTTCACCTAGTTTCCTGTGTGATTATTAAATGGAGACTCTACATCATATCACATCATGTCTCTGACCCTAGCAAGAGTTTCCCTCATCTGGTTGCCCTGTTCCCGCTATGGGACTTCAGCATGGTCTCTGTGAGTTGCCACTGTTCCTTGCCTCTTGGTGCTCATGACTGGGAATAACTCAGAGTAGCAGCTTAAAGCAGACACCCTACTGCCAGGAAGCATCCTGTGAATCTCAGTCGTGTTGCATTTTCTACACTTGCTACTAGTCAAGGTCAAGATGTCCTGAATGTTTACAGGAGATCACTGATGAATGGAGAGCTGTTCAGACATGCTGAATTGAGGATAGCTACTTTAACTGACTTAATTAAAACATGCTCAGTATAAACGCTGCATGAAGATGAATTTTGCTTCTGCTAGCAGCTAAGTGGTCTTTATCTAGAGGCTAAATAGGTTGGAAATAAATTGAGATATGGACAAACTTCAAATGAATCATATGAGGAAGGTGAGTAAACGGAGAGCTGAGTGCAAGATGGGAATATACACGGTGTTTCGAGAGTATACATATATGCTGTGCACTGCTATGGTAGTGTCAATTTTCCAGGTCAAGCAGAAAGATTTATGAGAGAGTTTGACCCAGTTATTGCTGAGACCCTCTGAGGCAATTCAATATTGGATTACTGCTAGTAAAGGGCATGCAGAACAAAATACAATCTTTCTGCTAATTGCGGTGAGCCTACAAAGGCAATTTTTTTGTATCATTATAAAGAAAGCCAAGTGTTATTCAGGACTTTTGGATTCTACTCAAGATCTGTCACCAACAGCAGATGTCAGTAATAAATACAGGAACATTTCCAGAAACCCAATATATATGGAGGTAGGCTCTTTTTTCCCCATCAGATCTGTTTTAGAGTAGGATATATACTATAAACAAAAGGAAATAGAGTAGTTTAGTGTGCTTCAAAGGCACACCTGGAATTTATCAATCAGTTGTAAATGTCTTGTTGTTGTTTCTTTTCCTCCTGCTCACTCAGGTAACACAAAACCCTGACAACACCCCCACCCCCTCACCCCCCAAAAATAAGCAGAGTGTTGAGAGAGGTATGGAGGGTCTTAGTTCTGAATGGTGCTGGAGTGGTTTCCCATAATTTCTTCCTGGAAATGAAAAAGATGGACCCTTTGTTAGAGCAGTGGGGTCCAATTTCACTGCATCCCTAAATTTTTATGGAGACCACTTCTACCTTTTATGTTTTCTCACTGCAGGAGAAACTGCCCTATTTTAGTTCTTCATTCCAGAAAGAAAGGGATCATGCCCTGTAGCTAACTATTACTTGGGAAGATCCTGTTTTGAATGCAGGCTTCCTTTTTTATGACAAATTATTCCTTTCTACTCTATCAAGGGCATAGAAACACTGGAGAGACATTTGATAGCATTCATTTAACCTAACCTGAGGCATCTGCCAGGTAGATGTCTCCACTTGAGCTAGACTAGGGTACCCTTCCTAGACTAATGGATAGAAACATGCATTTCTAGTCCATGAGTCAGCAGATCTGGTTTGGATGATTACCTTAGGACAAGATGAATCACAAGAGAGAAGGGCTTATTTCTCCCGGCTGATATGAAAACAGTCACTAGGTGAATAGTTTTGATGGAGACATCTCCTTTGCAGATGTCTACATTTATGTGAGGTGAATTGCACCCTCTGGATCAGAAAGATCAGGAATTAGTGTCTGGCACTAATTCCATAAAATATCAAGGACAGTCCACTTTGCTGAGACCATTTAGACAGTTTGACAGTGGTTGCTGGATTTCTGTAAAAAAATATCTGCTGGGGTATGGCTTTGCTTTCTCTGTGATTATCACTCCAGACAGAAGGGTTTGCCTACTAAAAAAACTTACAGGAAAAAAAAGCTTTTTCTTTATCGTTTTGTCATTTTTAAGGAAATCTTGAAGCTTAAATTCTATAATGAAAACCTAAAGGAAGATCTTGCCAGTAAAAAACACACAAAAATCAATTTATGTAGCCTTATTTCCAAAAGTCTAGCTAGACCTCTCAAGTCAGAAGAAAGCATTACAGTTTTCCCTTGCTCTCTGTCTTAAAGACTGTGATTTTGATGAAATTTTATGACTGGGTTCCACAAATTGCTGCTGCTTACTTTAAATATCAAGTTAACTAGAAGGCCTTGTAGCTTTCATGAAAAATGCAGGATTAAAATATTGCTGGGAGATCCTTTCTCAGCTGCAAGGTACCTGAGAATTTTGAATGAAACACAGTAATTCCTCCCACCTCACCTTTTACAATCATATAATTATTTAGGTTGAAAAAGGCCTTTAAGTTCATCAAGTCCAACTATTCAGCTAGCACTGCCAAGCTAGCCACTAAACTATGTCCCTAACCAACACGTCTACACATCTTTTAAATACTTCATGGGATGATGACTCAACCACTTCCCTGGGAAGCCTGTTCTAGTGCTTGACTACCCTTTCAGTGAAGAACATTTTCCTAATATCCAGTCTAATCTTCCCCTGGTACAACTTGAGGCCATTTCCTCTTGCTCTGTCATTTGTTATTTGAGAGAAGAGATTGACACCCACTTCACTACAACCTCCTTGCAGTAGATGAAGAGTTGTAGAGAATGATAAGGTCTCTCCTGAGTATCATTTTCTCCACACAAAAAAGCCCCAGTTCCCTCAGCTGTTCCTCATCACACTTGTGCTCCAGACCTTCACCAGCTTTGTTGCCCTTCTTTGGACCCACTCCAGCACCTCAGTCTCTCTTGTAGGGAGGAGTCCAGAACTGAACACAGTATTTGAGGTGCAGCCTCACCAGTGCCGAGTACAGGGGGATGATCACTGCCATAGTCCTGCTGGCCACACTATTGCTGATAGAGGCCAGGATGCCATTGGCCTTTTTGGCTTCATGGGCATAATCTGGCTGGTGTTCAGTTCTATCAATCAGCACCTTCAGGTCCTTTTCAGCCAAGCAGATTTCCAGCCGCTTTTACCCAAGCCTGTAGTATTGCATGGGGTTGTTGTGACCCAAGTGCAGGGCCCAGCACTTTGCCTTATTGAACCTCATACCATTGGCCCCACCCCATCCATTCAACCTGCCCAGATCCCTTTGTAGACACTTCCTACCCTCAAGCAGATCAGTACTGCCACCCAATTTGCTGTCATAGAATCATAGAATAGTTAGGGTTGGAAAGGACCTTAAGATCATCTAGTTCCAACCCCCCTGCCATAAACAGGAACACCCCACACTAAACCGTGCCACCCAAGGCTTCATCCAACCTGGCCTTGAATACCTCCAGGGATGGAGCACTCACAACCTCCCTGGGCAATCCATTCCAGTGCCTCACCACCTTAACAGGAAAGAATTTCTTCCTTAGATCCAATCTAAACCTCTCCTGTTTAAGTTTGAACCCATTACTCCTTGTCCTGTCACTACAGTCCCTAATGAAGAGCCCCTCCCCAGCATCCCTATAGGCCCCTTTCAGATACTGGAAGGCTGCTATGAGGTCTCCACGAAGCCTTCTCTTCTCCACGCTGAACAGCCCCAACTCTCCCAGCCTGTCTTTGTATGGGAGATGCTCCAGTCCCTTGATCATCCTCATAGCCCTCCTCTGGACTTGTTCCAAGAGCTCATCTGCAAACTTACCAAGGATGTACTCAATCCCCTTGTCCAGATTGTTGGTAAAAATATTAAAAAGAACTGGCCCTGGTATTGAGACTGGGCAACACCACTTGTGACTGGCCACCAACTGGATCTATCTCCCACTCTTTGGGCTCAGCCATCCAGCTAGATTTTTTGACCACAAATGGTTTGCCCATTGAAGCCATGAGCAGCTAGTTTCTCCAGGAGAATGATGTGGGAAACAGTGTCGAAGGCTTTACCAAAGTCTATGTAGATAGCACCCACAGCTTTTTCTTCATCCACTAATAGGTCACCTTGTCATAGAAAATCAGATTAATCAAGCAGGACCTACCTTTCATAAACTCAACAAAGCCAGAATCTGCCCCATGGAAGCCCAAGGCAGCAGTTCTGCTGACCCTCTCCTTACTTCTCCAAGAACTGAAAACTCTATCATTTTGTGTTCTCTATGCCCAAGAGAGCCTCCAGCCATCACATCACCCACAAACAGCGGGTCCAGTGGCTGCCTTCTTTGTTCACAAACAGCAGGTCCAGTGGCTGCCTTCTTTAGTTCTCTCCCTCACCAGCTATTTCAGGAAGTTATCTTACATGCATTCCAGGAACCTCCTGGACTGCTTCCTCTCTGCTCTGTTGTACTTTCAGGAGACATCTGGTAAGTTGAAGTTCCCCATGAGAACAAGGGTTACTGACTGTGAGACTTCTTGAGTTGCTTATGAAATATTTCATCTTCCTCTTCATCCTGGTTGGGTGGTCTGTAACAGTTTCCCATCATGATGTCTGTCTTGTTGGCCTTCCCCCTGATTCTTACCCACAAATACTCAACCTTACTTTCTCTAGGCAGTCAAAAGAGTCCCTAACATAAAGGGCTACCCCACAGCCTCTCCTTCCTTGCCTGTCCCTTCTGAGGAGTTTATAGCCATCCATTGCAGCACTCCAGCTGTGTGAGTTATACCACCTTTTTTCTGTGATGATAATTATATTATTGTTTTCCCACTGCACAATGGCTTCCAGCTCCTCATGTTTGTTGCCCATGCCTCATACATTGGTGTGTGAGCACTTCAGTTAGGCTATTAATCCTGCCTCTTTTTTGGGGAAGAAGCCCTGATTCCCACATGACCATTCTCAACGCACTTCTGTGGTTTCTAACATATCAATAATCCTTGTGTCTTTGCTTCCACATGTCTCTTCATCCCCTGACTCTACTGAGACTGCAGATCAAAGGACCTCACTAGCACACCATCCCTCAAACATTGGTGTGCCGCCTCAGGCTTTACCCTGTTATATGAACTAAGCCTATGGGAGATAGCTGCTTGACCAACTGGAAACAAGTATGAGAAGTGCTACTCAGCTATTAGCTGCATATTAATCATCTATTAAAAAAAGATAAACCGTAACTACATGACCAGCCAGCACTCAGAGAGATCAAAAGTGTGTGATTCCAACAGCATGATTTAAAAAGCTGTTTTCTGCTCTTTGAACATACATACACATAAACAGCAACATCGCTCCTCAGTTCCTCTATATCATTGGGGAAGGACTATGAAAGCACACCCAAACCTGGTGGCACTGGAAACTGTATAATTAAAAGAAAGAGTCCTAATTCAGCTTACTATAACATAATATAATTTACTAAATGTAAAGTGTGATCACTACATTTAGATTTGTGGCTCTCAGTAACTCCTGCAATAGATGTAGAACTCAACTGGGAGTAGGAAATTAAAGGATCTGTGAGAGTATATTAATGCAGTGGGGAAGTCAGTACTAGGAAACATGTTATTCCTAAATGTACAGCTTTCATGTACATTCAAGGACATTAAAGACTTATCTCTGCTTCTGAAAACACATTGGGATTAAAATAACATTGAGCTAAATTAATACTATTGGTATTAATAATTGTAATAATACAAAAGAGGCAAATTCCTCTGTTCTAAATCTATTCAGCTATCTTTGAAAAGATGCATGCACACGTATTAAATCAAATGTATTCCATTTTCTCATCAATTTTGTTTCTCATTTTTTTCTACTTTTTTAAGACAAATTCTGGCATTCCTACTTAAAATCATGTAGCTAACTGCATCATGTATCCAGCTCACACAAATGCTTATGAATTGTCTGTGATATATTCACTGATGATGTAGGACACCCAGATATTAGATGAGGAAACTATTTTTATTCTTTATATAAAGAAGTCCCTATACAGAGTATTTTTAATGAGGTATTGTACAGTTTTAAACAGATCCTTAAATGAAGCTTCATTAAAATATATTGTAGCAGTTAAAGACCCTACTATGTTAAAAACTTTGTTGAACTGTAAAGCTAATACTGGAAAGACAGTGAAATTGAAGTTTTAGTCCCATACATAGCTCTAACTGTTATTCTTAAACTAGGGAGCTTTTCCCTTGAAAACACTTTCCAATCAACCCTCCTTGGCCAACCAAATGAAACACCTCTTCCAAATGACAAGTGCCTACCACAAAATGCTATTTCCCATAATTTAAATTAAGAGTTGCAGGCTACTTTGTATCATACAGATATGAAATACTAGCCAAGCATGTGACTGTCTACGTGACACTTGGTGACAGCATATCATTTATCCTGTCTTGGCTGTTATGTAGGTTCCATATATGTTCAGAGCACCCCTTCCAACATATGTGTATTAAACTCATCTGTGTTTAATCCTTTCAAGTATCCTCCTCCCCCTCCCTTATCCACTTCCTGAAATATCTTAAATATATACTCTGAGCCTGTGAACTCTGATATTATACCTCAGTCATTCAGTCATACAAGTTAAATGAAGTATGAATAGAAGGTAAGTGGGAGGTAATAGGATGGAATTAATGTCATTTTGGTGGATCTCGATTTCCAGGCATCAAACTTGTGTTTCAGTCTCCAGTGCCCCCAGAATAAAAGATCCTGGGTGGACACAAACATTATGTTACTGATTAAGACAAATACATGCTACTATTAAATCCATTATAATTTCATTTAATATATAAACAACTCAACTGTTTCTCAACTCTGAAAAAGCCATGCAGTGCATCCCATCTGATCCTGGTTTATTGGTATTCATCCTTCCCAATATGTGAAGAGTCCTTTTGGCAGGGGCCAACATTCTCTCATCTGTTGGATCCTGAAACACATCTGCTCAGAAGTGTCACATGTAGGTCAGGCACAGCCAGAGCCACAGACAAATAGTATGAAGGCAGATGGTTACCAACTGCATTCTGGGCAAGATTTTGGCTGATCAAGGTAATCACTTGCTCTGCTCTCAAACATATTACCCACTTCTCTGAAGTTTTTTTAATCTCCTTTTTTTTTAATGGTGGTAAACTCTGGACAAGAAAGATTTCTCTGCTGCATGTTGCAACTTATCATTGCCAACAACCTTTGTTATGTGCCAGAGCTTTAACAGCATCATATAATTTAGCTATAAATTGTTCACATATCGCTCTTCAGAGAGGTCATAAAAAGGGGCGTTTTTTGATAAAGAAGAATTGGATGGAACCCTTCCATCCTCATCTCTGGTGTAAATGTTAAACCCATCACTCACACCTAATCCAAAATTAATAATATAGTCTAGCAATACCACTGCTGGAGTTCTCCCCTTCGTTGCTTCCCATGTTTTATTATCTTGACAGTTTTTCTTCACAGCAGTGTAACAGTTTACCCCAAAACATTGGATCATTCTTCTATTTTAAATGCAGAACAGGAGTTGTGGCTAAAGATGCTAATTCTAAATTACTCAATAACCAGAATATGAAGGTTGTTATGTTTCAATTAGGATGCTGCTTGGGGTTTTGATGTTTGGGGATTTATTTCCAGTGTCTACGTGATACGTTTAACAATACTAATGATGAACTGATAATTATATCCTGGGCTGTTGTGTGATGTCGAAAATGTGATGGGTTTTTACCCCGTAAATCTTGAGTACAATTCTGTATCTACTATTTAGCAATTATTTAGCTTCCTGAAAGACTACTACAATTAAATGATCAATCATACGTGAAGATTAATGCTACTTTCATGGTCATTGCCCTTTTCTCCAGTCATCTGTATTAAGTGAATAAACTGGTAGAAAATAATTTCCCCTCACCCCTTGTAAAAGTATCTTCAATTTTGTTGATATGTAATGTACTATAGAAATAATATTTTGGATGAATGTTTATAGGCATTTCTGTTCTGTATACATACATTGACTGGGTTCATCTACACTGTGCAAACATGCATATTTCTTGTTGGCTAATAATAATAATAATAAATATAATAGCAATACTAATACTGCTCTTCTTTGTGAGGCATGTTGCTATCTCTGGGTGGAAAGTGCCAGAGAAGAAGTGCGTAATATGTAGTTACATCATATATATTGCATCATATAAGTTATTATGTTGTTACATAATGTAATCATGTTGTAAGCACTGCTGTTATATGATGTTATTACTACAATAACAATACCTTATTTCAGTAATTTTTCAAAATTTTTCAAAAGTCTTACATATTTTAATACTTTTTTTTTTGTGCACTTTTGTTTTAAAGAACCCAAACTGTGCAGGGAAGGCAGGTTTATATGGGAAGATGCTGTTATTTACATGTTCATTTATTTTTCCCATTCAGAGCACATGATTGGATTCAAGCCTTAGATTTTCAGATTTCAAAGCCATGTGATAACAGGAGGCACAGTTCAGCCAAAATTCCTATTTACTTTGTTGCCATTTTGCCTGTGTAACATGGGCAGGATCTGTGCCCCACGCTAATTCCAGTTGCTTTGATGTGATGAATATAATCTGAGACTTTTGCACCACTACTAGGTGCCAGGAGATGTACTATTTAGTTGTCATGATTAGGACTACATCTGACTGTGTTAGTCAAGAAAAGCCATCCTCCAAATTAACATCAGTACACAGCTACCCACCCCTTTAAAAAATCTCTTCCTCAGTGAAGTACGTCAAATGGGTAAACAGTAATTGGAGAGATGCCCATCTGCTCTGTGAGTGCCCCTGTTAGCAGTCACTATTTGTCAATACAGCAAATGGTATTTTTAATATGTTGCAATCGCACTGTGAAATCAGTTATTTTGTGAAATGGCTGTTTTATGACTGCAACACACACGTAAGTGGGCTTTCTCAGAGGAGACAAACTGACAGAACACATACTGAGAAAACTGAAAGGTCTGTGTATGACTTCAGATTTCCTGAAGAACTAAAATGATTGAAAAAATGTTCTTTTCTCTTTCATTTGGCAGCTTATTGAGAATGATGAGACACCCAGTATCTAAAGCCAAATGGCTTCTGCTTAACAATGACAGAGACACAAGGAAAAAGTACTGGCCTCACTGAAGTCTACAGCATTATGGCCTTTGATTTCAAAGGGTGAGAAATCAGTCTGGGATTTCTAAGGGTCATAGAGGATTGCAAGATACAGAGGATCGGAAGCTGTGCTCCTGATGACTGGCCATTGCATGTGCACTTATGGAACAGAGCATGAAGAATTTCCATAGTGTGCAGGAACCTTTGCAATGCTTAAAAACAAGATATCAGCAATGCATAACTGAGCAAAAAAGCACGGAAGTTATCCAGTTTCCACATAGCTAATGGGAATTACTCTTTTTTTTTTCTCACTATGCTTTCATGCAAATGCCTGTATGCTCTGCACAAAGCAGATGCACAAAGGCAATTGCATACTGGGTGAATCTAAGGTCCTGACAAACCAGCTGTCCAGGCTGTGAACCTGGCTGGAATGTGCCATCACACGTGTTTAGGTGGTAGGTATTGGATCTCACCCTGACACAGTAGCAAGCTCTGGTCAAAGGCACTTCCGTATCCCTCCATTTGAATGTACACAGATTTCACTCTGATCAGTTTTTGGGACACTGCATGCTCAGAGTGCTGCCATCTAAGCAAACTGCCAGATAACTAGTATTCCTGAAGATAGCTTGCAATCCAGGCCATATTTGTTAGGGACTCCAAAGAATTCTCCAGGAAGAACAGATCCCATTTATGATTTTCTGCAATGATATATCACAGAGGAGCTGGCTTTCTGTGGTCTGGTTTGAGGTCTGAGGATGTGCTAACCGGGGACAGCCCAACTCTGCATTGGACCTGCTGTGGACTGGTGTGAAAAGTTGGGGCAAAGTGACAGTTCACTAAATTGTCAGCACCTCTACTTTCAAAGATGTGCAAGAAGATTTAACTGCTGCGTTTCTGAAGTGCTTTGATATCTATAGATTAAATGTATGTGTCTAAAGGCATGCGCAGCTCTAAATCCTGTTATTGTCTTCTGTAATAAGAAACACCCTCCAAAAAATTTCAAAGCCTTCTCACACATAGTCAAATAAAGGAAATTAAACTTGCCCACAATTAACTTTCTATCCTCATTTCTCAACCTCCTCCATCTGCTACTTCATCTGACCTATTCCTACACTTCACTGATCAAATGCAGTTGCAAGCTTATCCATCATCTTACAGCACAATGAAGTATAAACATATTCTGCATCAATCTATCATGTGAGCCATAATTTGCAGTTCAAGAGATTGCATCCAAGACCATTTTAAGCTTTAATCACAACCATGCTGAATGATGGGCTACTTGCCGTTAGCAAATATGTATGCCCTTTGCTGCTGGACATTCTCAATGAGTCCAGAAATCCTACAATTTGAATAAACACATGGAATTGACCAGAATTTAAAAAATAAAAAATAGCAAACCAACAAGCCCAAATCATTTTTCCAACATGACTTTGTTTAATAGCTTAGATTGCTATTTGAAGTGAGTACAAGGGAAAACATGGTAGCAAAATGATCTCAGTGACCTAAAAGCAGATTCCATAAGCCAAGATGCAAGACTAAAAATGATTATACCAGGGCTATTACTTGTATCCTCATATCATCCATTGTTATATAAAAACTATTTCAAAACAGCCTGCAAAAAAGCAATCATACACCATTTCATAAGGCTGAAGTAATCAAGCAGCAATATAGCATTGCTACGCCAAAGCCAAAACCTGACATCATTCATTTTCAGCACTATTGTCAGATAGTACTAATAGTAGCTGAATCCACATCTGGGCCTCAGGAAGGACAAACAGTCTTTCTCCGCTAGTTTTCATGTCCACAGTATGTAATATTAAACTCATTAAATTAAGGATGGCCAAATGTGTTACAAACATCAAGGGGCAGGGAGGACATTGAGGGATGCAGGGAAAGCAAGAATAGAACACAGGAAAGCATGGGTCCACTAGCTTGTAAGGGAGAAGAGCACCAGTGGCCAAAGTATTCGGTAGCATCAATCATCCCAAAATGAGTTTAATTAGGACTAGCTATTCATCACTATTTTAAGAAGGGAGTACAAATGCAGCACGAACTTTCGGAAGAGTCTAAACAACATTTAGATAAGTAGAATTATTCAAATTGGTAACACCCAATGAAACACACTCTAGAGAACTTGCAGAGCTTGATGAAGCAATTTCTGTTTCTCTAACAATTATCTTCAAGAGCTTATGGGATGTCACAGATCTAAGTGTAGAAAGGCAAATGCAGCACATGTTTTTAAAAGGTGAGGAAGAGTCTGAGGAGGTAGAGCTTAGGGAATGTAACTTTGGTGCTAGAACAAATTATTAAGCAAAAACCACTGAAGCATCTAAAGGATATTACACTGATTGACAACCAGCAATCATGAAGTTACCAAGAAGAATCATGTCAAGCCAATTTAATCTCGGTCTTTGGCTAAATAATTTGCCTAGGGGATAACAACAAACATGGTTTGCTTTGACTTTCATATGGCTTTTCATGCAGCTTTACATGGCATTCCCCTAAGCAAAAAGGTAGGTAGGACAAGATTCATCCCCAGATACGTACATAGAAATGCCTCTTGTTTACCATGTAGGTGTCTACATGTTACCTAGCCACCTAAGCTTCCTTTGTAGGGAGGATATCAAGGGCTCAGTGCAGCTGCCCACATAAACTATGAGCATCTAGTACTGTCTGAGATGGCTCCTGGCTGATCTTCAGCTTCAAAGTGGGACAGGCACCCACAACATCCCATAGGTCCTGTGTCAGATCTGCCAGCCCTGTATGGCTGTCCTGAGGGCATCCTTGTAGCATCCAGAAGACAAATTCAGCTTAGCACTCATTGTCCACCTGAGGATAAGCAGAAGAGCTCTACAGCCTCCACCCGCTGTAACAGCAGCTTAGACACCTATCTCACAGATGGGTTCATACACTGAGGGAAAAACATGCTTAGGGTTCTATTCTTCTGTCAAACTGAGATGTATTTTCCATAATGTTCAGCAGGGATTTACCTTAGATTTGGTCATGGTAAGCAACTTGTGCCATGGAACACAAAACATTTTTTTCTGCCATTCATAGGTGACAGCAAAGTGGGAAGGGATGCAAGTGCTTTGAAGGACATGGATAATGTTTTAAATGGTTTTGACAAGCTGGAGAAGTGATGCAAGGTCTGCAGGGTATTCAGTGAAAAAATAATGCAAAAAAAGCTTCCTTTAGTCAATTCTGTGAATCCGGAAATGCACAGTGGAGAACTAATGGTAAGATATCAATAGAGTGGAAAACAATTCGGCAATTACTGTGATTCACAAGCTAAAAATGTGTGTGTGATGGTACTGCAGAAAAGACAACTCCCATTCTTGGATTTACTGGAAGGAACGTCATTTGCAAGGCACCAGAAGCGTTTAACACTCTCTGATCCATAATGATGAGGTAGGTCCCTGCTAGAGTGTTACTCTACCCAGGGCCTGTAACTGTATTTTAAAGAAGGATATGACAAGCTACAGAGAGAGTAGAGGAGAAAAATAAGTGTGACAGGAGAGTTATAAAACATTATTTCTGCATAAATTCATGGATTTTGCTGTTCTTATTGTGTAGGCATAGGGGTGAGGGTAGGGCAGGAACCCATACCAGTCCCCCAGCTCATCAGGGGTTATAATGAGAAAGAAGGAGATGAAACTGCCTCTGCCTGCTAAAGGCAGGATACAGAGTAATTGGCCTAATTTGCATGAGTGAAATGTGTTTAAATCCCAGAGCCTCTTTTACAGGAGCCTTTTAGGAAGAGGTTCGACAAAGAGGGAAAGTTAATACTGCTTCACAGGAGGTGAACCCATGGTTTTTCTGTGGGGAGCTGCTAAAATTGGCAAAGGGGTCTCAGAAACCATTGCCCACCCCAGCAGCCCGCTACTGTGGGGAGGCAGAGAGAAACCTTCTTTAATGGAGGTGGCTGAGAGGTGCTTGAAGGAGGTGGCCAAGGGGCAGGCGAGAGGAAGCCCTGCTCTGGTGGCCTTCTTCTGCAGGAGGCAGGCAGTTGCAGGGACCACCATGGCACCAACTTGGGACTTGGGGTCTTGCTTCTCTGTGTCTTGATCGAACACGATATCTAAACAGTCTGTTCATTTTATCTTTTCTTTCGCAGTGAAGGTGGAGTGATGTGAGTTTTATTATAGCACAACCGTTCTTTAGTAAGGTAGCTAATGAGCTGTCAAGATTTCTGTAATAAACTTCTCTTTCAGAGTAGAAAGTAATAACTCACTACAAGATGAAGCTTATTTCTAGTCATTGCTCAGAAATGTGTTTTACCAGTTTTGGGAAATGAACCACATCTCTTTCAAGAGCCCTTTCAGTAAAAACAGACTGTGGGACTTTCACATAGCGAACAGGTAGGTTTTTTTGAAATAGGAATGTAATTATTCTTTTTTATTTATAGTGACAGCATGCATGCTGTCAGGTTGTAAAACTATGGAGGGAACTGGGAAATTCTGTCTTGTTGGTACCATTCTTTCTGCCACATGCCATTTCTCTTTCCTTGTGTGTGCTCCTCACGGGAAGACAGCAAATCCTGGCCACCGGCACCAGGAGTGCACAGACCTCTGTCCAGGACACGATGCTGTGTTACAGCAGAGCACAGTTGCTTGGCTTGGCATTTTCTGCCTTTAAAAATGACAGTTTTGATTTGCCACCCTCAGTCCCTTCCCTTCTAGCACACACTGTCCACAGCTGCGCTCAAAGGGGCAGGGAGAGAAGAAGGAAGTTACTTGTCATAAATAATTTGTCCAGAAGCACATTCCCATTTGCAAACAATGTGCCCGCAGTTTACAGTCCATGGCTTCAATAACTCCTGAAAGTTTTACATTGTGGATATACTTAAGATGATTTTCATCCAAAGTTTTCTGCTGGCTTTCCAATTTTTGCATCTTATGGCTGGTCAGAGATATCATGTGCTTGTGTTTCTTGTCCATGAGCTGATCCCAGCTTTATGGCCAGGAAAATTCCCTCTCTCAGCTGCTGATTTTGCTCCGATGCTTTTTTAGTGTTCCTGGAATGGGTGTGCAAACAGGAAAAGCACATTTTAAGGAAATCTACAAGTGCCTTTTTTTTTTCTTAATATTCACGCAGGTTTCAACAGAGCCTTCTGCAAAACACAGAAAGTTTCCTGCTTTAGTGCTCATGAATAAGCAAATACAAAAGGACACCAAATATCATCAGCAAATCTGTGTTACATCTAGCAGCGTCTGAGCTGTGCCTCTTCCCATTGCCAAGCTCCCAGCTCCCACGCAGGCAGACTGATGGTTGCATTGCTAACCTTGGCACCTTTCCTCTCAACTGCTGGGGATCCTTTCAGTTATCCCCTGTATTTTACTTACCATGAAAGAGCAGTGTTTCTGCTGACTCTCATACTTACCTCCCTCCGCCAGAGCTGAGATGTTTTGCTTATGACCTCTGGTGGTAAAAGGGAAGCTCTACAACCCCATTTTTTGCCCCGAAAACGACCGTGAAAATAATAAGCAGCCTTGTGTCCTATCAAGGATCAGGTTTTAGCTTAGCTGGGGGCGGGATTTTCCTTTATGTACATCCTTACATGATATTGGGTTGATTGAATGAATGTTGTCATGCAAACAGTGTCACGGCTGAGGGACTTAAGGAGCTGTGCTTATCTGCTTCTCAAGTGCTTGCTCTTCAGGAGTGTCCTTGCTCCACAATGTTTTATTTTGCTACATTTCTTGCTCTAAAATAACCTACTAAAAATTATACACTTTTTTAGCATTTAATACTTTGTTTATAAAATTCAATTTATTTCTCATTTCCTGGGCACTTGGCAGCAGATAAAGTTGTGATCCTGTTTACACCCATACAAATCCGTATGCAGAGCAGAATCCAGCCAGATTTTGGTTAACTACTCTGCAGAACCGCAGTGAAGTGTGTACACATAAACTATGCACTAATTAAGTACATATAAATATTAACTGCGTGTTACTGAGGAGGAAGTTGTGGAAAATGGAAATCAAGTAACATAAATTTGCATAAGAAAGGCAATGCTAGGTACAGGGCAAGATATTTATAAGCTACTTTTGTTTTCAGACAGCTGTCAAAGCAACAGTTTCCCTTCATTGTACTGGTAGGGCTGTTGCCCCATCTCCTCGCCTAGGCTCTGGAGGTGGGATGTTATCTCTGTTGCCCAATGGATTATGTCTTGAGTTTTGCTTGAAGGCAAAAAAGGGACAGTTTTACCCCTGCTCAAGTTGATCCCTCCCCAAGGGGCAGTTATCCCAGACCTTACAGCAATCAGGTTGCTCTCTGATGGAGAAGGGCATGAAGCCGGGTTCCATTTCCCTTCCAGTTCTCAAGCCACATGGAAAATCTCAGGGCAGCCTTTTCACTAGAATCAAACAACCCTTTCCTAAACCACATTGCAAAAATTAAATGTCATTCCTCAGACCCTCAGCAGTGAAGCAAAATCATTCCCCTGTGCAGTTTGATGGGAGGAACAGAGCTAATGACACCAAAGGAAGGGGGTGAATTGCAGGAATGTGCATTTCCCCTGCAGAGTCCTGCAAGGAATTGGGTCACCACAGTGAGTCTGACAGCAGGCTTCATCCTGCCAAAGCATGTCAGCCTACTTTTAGCCCTGTGTAGTTGTAGATCCCGCTAGCCTCTCCTTAGTTTTAAGCTCACTGACTTCACTGGGACCTTTTCTTTGCTAAAATCTTGGCATTTCTCTGAGCTAGATCAGCAAAGATGGCTTTTTGAAGCTCTCAGCTTGTATTAATGAGGCTAGATGTTTTTGAAGTAGCCTTTTCAAAAGATACTTTACAAATCTTTATATTGTATTATCTGTACTCTGAGAAAGGCAACATTACTTTTAGTGCAATGTGGTATCAAAAAGGATGTCTGTGCCATGGCAGCCACAGGAAGACATATGCTTTCTTTCCTGAGAAGTCAGGGAATATACAATTTCTGAGAAGACTAAGCAATTAAAGTGCATATGGGGACCGTTTTGTTATAATAGCAGAAAAAGCCTTCTCAAGAGATGGATATAAACTTTTCACCATAGTGAGTAGACATTTAGTCAAAGACAGTCCAGTTCTGAAGTCACTTTGGCTACTTCTTGAACTCTATGTGCGTGCCCCAGATTCAGTACCTTTATGCTAGGTGCTGTGAACTCAGAGAATCATAGAAACACAGAATCATAGAATGGTTAGGGCTGAAAGGGACCTTAGACATCACCGATTTCCAACCCCCTGCCATGGGCAGTGACACTTTCCACCAGGCCAGGCTGCTCAAAGCCCTGTCCAGCCTGGCCTTGAACACTGCCAGGGATGGGGACAGCCACAGCTTCTCTGGGCAACCTGTGCCAGTGGCTCAGCACCCTCACAGGAAAGGGTTTCTTCCTTATATCTTCTCTAAATCTACCATCTTTCAGGGTAGAGGGGGTAGAAGGGCAGCTGTGGCCCAGATTCATACCAGACTGGTACTTCCCACCTCATATCACTTCCTAACTGGATGTGCCTGTCTCTGGCTCTTCAGTGACCACAGACATGATGATGGGAACAAGACATTTACCAGGCACTTCAGCTGCATGCATAAAGTTAGGGAGGATGGTTTCAGACTGAAGAGTCTACAGTGGCTGCAGAGGAGGAGAGATCCTGGAGAGCTAAGAAATAAGCTCCATTAAATGTGAGGTGGTGGGGAAAAGTAATGGAGGATTTGAGAGCTTTTCCAAGTGCACACAGGCAGTCTGGGTGACAGCCAGGGATGAGTGCATGGCTTCAGTGCCCTTGTCCAGGCTGTCTGAGAGAGGTGTAAAATGGGCAGCTGTGCTGACAGCTCTTCCCAGAACTGGCTGTGACAAAGGAGGATGAAAAAAGCCATCAGAAGAGCACAGATGCCTAGCCAAGTGCCCAGCTTTCCAAGTGCTGGCTAGCATGTCCAAAGCCAAGATATTTGTGGTAAAACAAGTTTACCACATTAATGTCAGACCTCTGTGATCTTCTACAACATCATTACCCTGCCAAAGTCTTGTCCATGGGGATACACTGGCTTTGTATGTTTAAAGTATTGACCACAGTTCTGCAACACAATGGAAAGCAGGTCCTTCTTTCTCCTGGTCGCATGCCACGGCACCCTGAAACATCTCAGCTCCATGGACACCTGGAGCTCATGAATAGCCCAAGTGTGTTGCAGCACCAACAGGAGCCCTATATGATGTCCCCTGTGTAACCATGGCCCATACCATGGGTGTTGTTGCAGACCTGCTGACTCAGACCATCTGTAAACCAAAGTCACTCCATGTCAGGGCACTTCCAAAGACTGAAAGGTCCCAGGACTGAAGAGAGGAGGCCTGGGAGATCAGAGGCCACACTCTGGTCATAGAAGACTCACCCATTCCCGCCCCATTCCAGTGCCGACAAGGTGAAGGCTCTTCCATACATTGCCACAGGATCCAACTGCTACTGCTGGGCACAGGCAGCAAGGAGGAGTAGGCAGGGTGGCAGGGCCACTGAAACAGCATCTGTGAGGTATCCCTGACCATGGCAGGGGTGTTGGAACTAGATGATCTCAAGGTCCTTTCCAACCCTAACTATTCTATGATTCTATGATTATATGAGGTACTCTTCCATCTATGCCATGATGACACTGTACAATGGGGAGGATTTGGTCTCATTTTATTGGTTTATGGCTAACTGGGAGTAGCACAAAGAGGCAAGAAGCCCTGCTGTTGCACTTCCAAACCATTTTCCAGCTTGACAGAAGAGCCAGAGAAAGAAATGGCATTTTGTAATATGAAACACCTTTTTTGTCCTGAAACAAAAGCATTCAGCTTCCTTCTTGAACTTCAAACACTCAAGATGTTTGGAAGATGAGAGTTTCAAAAACTCCACCCAAAGATGAGCAATATAGTGAAATGAAAGTGCAGGAAATCCTTTGGTATTGCTGAGTTCAGCTTCAACATCTGAAAAGAGTTGTAGGGGTGAGGAAGGGAGAGGAGGAGGGGGAAATAGCCTGTTTTCCATCTTTACATGCACTATGGGAGGCGCATGAAAATGGTCAAACACAAAGACCATCAGCAGGTGTTAGATATTCACCAGACAGCAATAGAAATGGAGCCAATTTTATTGAGAAGCAGCCCTGTGCCAAGCTGAAGGCAGTGAGAAGAGACAGAGACAGGCAGCAAACTAAATGAAAAAACAAACCAACCAGCCAATATATGTGCACAGGCTATGCTACTGCCCTCACAAAGCCTCCCATAACACCATCTCAGCATGGGAAACACAAAAAAGGGCATGAGGGAGACAAGGGCAAAAAGAAAAGGGCAAAGAAAAGAAGGGGGAGAGCAGCATGCCTCTCCCAGCAGAAACCAGCTTTCCTCTTCTTTGTATGCTTTTCCTATCTTAATGTACAAAGCTTGCGGCCAGTCAATTAGATCACTCTCTCCCCCTTGCCATTTGTATGTCCCTTCTCTGCTTATCTCGAATCTTCCCCAGGGCAGGGAGTATATCTTCATGTACACAGTCTAGCTACACTGCAATGCAGAGGTTAAGAAAAATAGCAAAGTGCTCACAGAGAGAAAGCAGCACAAACACACGGGTGGGTTTGGGTTTTTTTCTGGTGAACAATGGACAAACAATAAATGATAGTGTCTGAACTTGTTACATTGAACTGCATAAACATATTGAAAGTCTGCTGCCCTCTGTGCTCTCATTATTCCAATGCACCTATTTCCCTAACCTTGCCTACCCTGTGCAGCTGAGTATGGTGCCCTTTTACTGGAAATAAGCCCTGCCCCTGTCAGTGTTGAGAAAGATCACTGTAATGCTTGCTGTAGGGAAAAGAGAGAGGAAAATCGGTGCCTGATGTGCTAGTAAAACTCGAGGGTCATAGGAAGCCACAAATCTGCCAGAGATTATTAATTCAGTGGAGAAGGTGAAAGCATAAAGTTTTTCTATTTCCTTTGTACTGTCAGATTTCTTTTTCCTTGATGCAAGAGACAATGTGGGATTAGGAGAGATGTCTGCAAGGAGAAGTTCCAGGGCATGGGAGATACTGGGGTAGCAGGCTGTTGCAAGGCAGTGTGTCACTGGCCAGGACCTAATTGAGCACAGTAACATGTGCCTACCTATCATGTCACTTCTCTGTCCCATCCTGTGACATGGTGTGTGTTAGGTGATGTTAGATGCAGCCTTTTGGCTGATTAGACAGGGTCCAACTCCAACAGGAGCCAGGCTGTGGTGCTACCTCCTCATTTCCAAATTCATGGCTTTATCTCTGTCACACAGAGATGAGTTGTGTGAGACCTGACTGTGTGATCGAGGGTGCAGAATTATTTCAAATATAGATGAAGCTGCAAGAAGCAAATCTTTAGAGTCCCACAGCCTGTGGGATTTCTCAGTAGCAATATTTGTTAAAAAAAAGCAATGGAATCTGCACATTTGGACCAAAATAGTTTCTTAGTTGCTGTCCCCTTCTGGGAATGGATTAGCTTCCATCACACTGGATACACCACCTGGCTGCCCCCTCGCCTTCCCATCCTGCCTTCTCTCCATTACACAGCTTAAAAAATACACACATCTCCCTTTCCCTACCAAGACCCTATGTAACCCTGTCCTTGATCTTCTGATCTTCTCTCCCCATCTCTTTATCCTGATAAAGCCTTTGGCATCCTTTTACTCTCCATTTCCTACTCTTGTTCTGCTGCCCTCCCTTTTGCAGCTCTCCATGAATGAAATAACCTCCAGAGAAAGGTTTTTACATTCTCATCCTCCCCTGTCAGAAAGCTCACATCTGTCATGGACCTGACAAGTAGTGCAGTAATATGGTTGTAATAATATACTAGATCTTCAAGATGTCTGTGATGGACACATATATATATGAATGCAGAAGAGCTGTCAAGAGGATGTCAAAGGGACACAGAACATTCCTTTCCCTCCTTTTCTTTCTTCATCCCTTTTTCTGCATTGCATCTTCATTTTGCTAGTGAACTCTTTTAGCCGGGGACTTTATTTTTGTCATTGGAGAGTGCTTAAAATGAAAACAATACCAAATGGAAAAGCAAAAAGGAATGAGTTTCAAGATTTGATTGTATTAATGCAGAAATTATTGAGTGAGAAGCTGGGATGTGGAGTGAAAGCGAGGCCTGTCTACAGCTGTGGTGTCTCTCTCTGCAGGGAAGGAGTAGGGAAATACAGCACCTGGGCCTTAAATCCCCTCTCTTGCAGTTTTGGACCCTCCTCAGAAAAGATCTCCACCGCAACCTCTTCTAGTTCTTTTACGTTACAGTGGGCTGATAGTACCCCCTCCCTGTTATTTTTTATCATCCTGTAAGATAAAATGCTTATAATTTTCAGCACATTTATGAATACATCCTGAAGTGCTGATCTTATAGAAGACAACTTTCTGCGAACAAGGATCTCTATTAGTACAAACCCAACAGTGTTTCAGATGTCACACAACAAATCTCTTGAAGGGCTGGGGATACAAATCTCACGTGTTTTTTTAGGCCCATAATCTTTGTCTTTACTTACTGCAAAAACTGGCAAAGGGATTGACCACAGCTTAGAAGCCAAGGTAGGGCATGACTTGTGTCCAGGCAGCTAAACTCCACAGCCTCTCCTTCTCCCTCTCAAAAATCCCAAGTGTGGCCGTGTTCAGACTTGCTGGGGTGGTCCCTTCACATCCCAACCTCCAATCTAAACCCAGGTGCTGTGTAAGGGACTTCTGGTACACTGACCAAACCTGTTTAGGGAAAATGCTAGTGATAAGCTGCACAGACATATGGAGGAATAGCGCTCAGACTCATAGCCTGGCCCTGTTTAATTTACATTATATGCAAACATGCCCATATTGCATCCATCTCCTAGAAAATACTTTTTCTTACATTTAATTTTCCTTGATAAGCTCATATAATGTTTAATTGCGCATTGAAACTGAGAGGCTCACGTCCCACTCAATCCAGCAGATCTCATAGAAAGTGCTATACTGAGAAGCAAACCTGTGAGACGTGAAATCCTACAGGACACTGCTTGCACCTTCTCCAAACTGACTTAGAAGGCACCCTCATGCACACAAAGCTGAGCTCCCTAAAAGACCCAACAACACTATCATTTGAACGCAAACTATCCTTGATACACATCATTTGTCAGCCCACGACTTGTATGTGTACAGACAGCAAGAAAAACAGAGGCACACTCCCAAATATTGTTCATAATAGAGGTGGGCAAAGAGATAATTCCTGTTCTTGTGAGCCTTCTTCCTTACATGCATTCCTAAGCCAGGCTGCTGATCTGCCACCCTGCCTGTTGAGGGAATGTAAGCATGGCAACAACAGTACTTTATAATGGACAGTCAGGCTGCAAATAATTTCAACACCTTGAGCACAGTCAGGACAAGCTTCAGGAATCTGAGTGTGCATTGCGGTAGGAAAATGAATAGGTGGGAAGTAACACCTGGTGAAGTGCATCAAAACCTTGGATCGAAACCTCTGTGACCTGCCATATGTGGGCTGGCTTCTGGTGCTTCTTTTCTCCTGACTCTAAAACCTGACAAATCCACTGATCTTCAAAGCAGAAGAAACTGCTGTGACTGACAAGTTTGAACTCTTCCACTCTGCTGGCCACAGAGTTTCACTACATAAAACATGCCCAGGAGGTAATTCTGTATTGCTATTTGTAGGTATCCATGCAAGAAAGATCTGGTGTGTCATTTCTTGCACCATCTTTCAGCTGGCATGGGAAGAATTCGGCACTTTGTGCCTCTGTAATTTTGAGGTTAAATACCTTTCCTCAGTGCTAAAAGCAATTACAAATGCATTTAGCTTTCAGTTCTCAAAGACTGTGCATTAAACTTTATCCTGGGAAGGAAAGAGGTATATGTGTGATGGTATATGTGTGGTAAAGTATATATGTGGTAAGGTGCTAGCCATACCCTGAGCTGGATCTCACCACAGTCTTACATACTCACTTTTCCTTCTGTGGAAAATAATGGTGGGAGAGATAGGGTTAGTGAATTCCTGGGCACAAATTAGGGCACATGGGTTTGAGACCCTCCGCAAGACCTCCTTACCAAGCAAGTCTAAAGGAACTTGAGCTTATGCAGTGTGTTGTGATGTAATCAAGAAGCCTGAAGTAGTTTCAAGCCCTAACTATTCTACAATTCTAGGAGGGGTTTGGTGGGTTGCTGTGTACAAGTTAGGTACCTTAATGAAACAAAGCTTCCCTCTGCTTTTTGGCTTCTAGGAAAGGATGCTCAGGAGTCCCAAGGGTTTCTCAGAGTGCCCCATGTCCCCAAGACTGGGAAATGGAAAGTAAGACCATACCTGCTCTGCACTTTGGATGCAGATTTTCCTGTGATTTCCAGTTCATTCATTTATTACTTACCATGATCGATTTCTGTGGTTTTTTTGTTCAGTCATGTGAAAGTAACTGAATATGAGCTGGTTATTTGTCTGGTCTAAATGCTGTCTAACATGTAAGAAGCGTCTTTACCTTTTTGAAAGCTTAACAGGCACAGAGCATCATTTATTAAAGCAGGGAGGAAAATAACATTAGATTGGATGTGGAATATGTCTGGGGAAAAAAAAAAAGCATTCTTGATTTATGAAAATGGAATTCCTAGAATTTATATTATTCATTTCATCTGAGTACTTAAGCGGTAATGACCATGGCATAGGCTATTCCAGGCAATTAATGATCAGCTCTAGGGGTTGATGGCCTGTGAGGAAGCTAAGGGACATTAACCTCTGGTGCCTATTAGTCATTCAGATATTGCCATGTGCTGACTCTATTGCAGATTCCTCCAATTTTTAAAATGTATATGTTAAAAGTTGCACTAAAAGCATCCATGGTGTAATGATTGTGAGCCCCGCATGTCTGCAAAAATAGCAAGTAGCAGCATCAGTGCTATGACGGCCCAAAGACCTCTTGAGGATGCCATGGTTTCTGTTTGAGTCCTGATGGATGATGGCAACAGGGTGAGGAGGCATCTCTATGTGCTTCCAGTTCTCCTAGATTCAAGGGTGTCCTGTCTTCGGAGTCTTCTTTATGCACACCCACCAGCATGAAGTGTCCTGAGAAGAAACTGAGAGTAACGCTGCATGTTTTCCTTTGCCTGTGCCTTTGCCAGCCACTTAGGAAAAAGAAATAGGACACAAAAAAAGACAAAGCATTTGAATATTTTTTGGTAAAGAGTACTTGTAAGGGATATTTATTTAGTCCTTTCTTTTCATGAGAACAGGCTAACAGAAAACACCCATCTCCTAATCTGCCCAGACTCTATTTGGTAACCTGATAACCTGCCCCTAGGCTGGTTGCAGAGATTGTGGCCGGAGCAAAGATGAAATGGAGCTTCAAGATGCTTTTGAGTAGCTTTGTCCTCACCACTGTTTCAAACTAGAGTCCCAGATGAAACTAACTATGCAGTTCTATAGTACAAACAAGTGTAAAAAGCCACAGACCCCCAAATCTGCAACCATCAGTCTGAAGTGGTTAAAAGGGTAGCAGAGAATAAGGAACCAGAATAATAACTGCTTTTATTTCAGTGGTAGAAAATTAACTTTTTTTTACCTTTTTATTCCCGTTTGTTCTATGGTAAGGAGGGAATAAGGTTGGTGGTTTTTATAGCAAAGTTGTATTAGATATGGTCTACCAAGTTACATTTGTTGCTGGTGTAATCTTGCTTCAGATGACAGCACTCTAATCCATGTGAGATAGCTCTATCACTTATCTCGCTGGGACACTTACAAAAAATACTCTGGAGAGAATCAGGAGTGCAAAAATATACCTGGACAGCATCCACCACTTCTACAGAAGATGGAATTCTGTGCTGCAGAGTTTATTCATTTTGTTATATATCAGTGTATCCTCAGACCCAAAATATAATTGCTTTTTCATTGTAATGACAGAAAAACTGATGCCATCAGATCTAGTGTATTGTTGGAGCAGTGGCAACAAATTGTTAATACACCTTTTGCTGTGGCACATGTTCTAAAGCTGCATCCAGATTTCACACTAAAATGGCCTAGTCAGGTATGAATCCGTGGTCTACTGACACTTTCCTCTGTAGCATCGCCCTGGATATTTCCACCCTCCCTCCTCACCGCCCTCAGCCCCCCTTTTTTTTTTCAAAAACTACGGTTAAAAAAAAAATAATTAGAAAATAAAGAAAAAGAAAAACAAAAAGAAAAGAAAAGAAAAAAGACAAATACCTGTTCCTAGAAGGCCAGTGCAGAGCAAGCCCAACCTCAGGGCTCTCTCCGTGTCTGAACAGATGTTACTAAATTGTTTGCAAGCAGAAAATGAACAGCAGGTTATAAACTGGCAGCTTGGTCTGCCAGTGCCATGGCAAGACAAGACTGAGCTTTGTCCTGGAAATTCCCTGTGCTGCATTTGCTGCTCACTGTGGGCCTGATCTTTTGATCTTGGTGTCCAGAGAAGCTGTCCAGGTTATAATTTCTTACAAGTGTCACGTCTAATATGTGGGAATTGGGAAGATGAGGGATTAAGGGAACTGGCCATGATGTTTCAGGAGAAAATAGCTGGAAGGAGGAGGACATACAAGCTCAGCCTGACCTTACCAAACCTATGAAGTCAGCTGGCTTCTGCCCCTCTCTGGTTTAATTAAGACTGGCAAAATATGCTTGCCTCAGCTGAAACCTTCTCTCTTGGTCCTACCATGGTGATGAGTGCAGTGAAAACACTGAAGCTATTTTGTTCCCTCATTAAAAAAATAAATAAAATAAATTGCTTGCTTTTAATGGGCAATAATTTTGCAGCTGGATGAGTTTTGCTGGCAATTAGATTTATCTAGTTTTATTAGATGTTTTTGTATTACTCACGTTTTCATGGTCTCTAGTTTGATAGCCTAAGTTTTCAAAGCAGATCCTCCTGGCCAAGATACTCAACATTGATCTGCTACTTTTGAGTCTACAAACTAATTCCTGGGATTAATTCATCTCATCCTTCATCCTTTCTATTCTTTTTCTTCTTTTTTGATAAGGTTAAAATGCTTGAGGCACTCGTGTATTTTCTTCATTTCCTATTGCAAGGAATAAATTAGTACCAGATTTAGAAAAAGATGCAGTAGATGCCTTGTACACAAGAGGGCAGATCTGCTTCTCCTTTCGCGTCAGAAGTCCCCTTTTTCGACTTTGTTTCAACCAGGCATCTGGGGCTGGATGTCACAGGAAAAGCATGGCTGTAAGGCAGGGTTTCAGGCTGAGTAGACAATACCATCTAAGGACGGTCTAAAGGCCTCTTATGCTGCTGAAGCAATACCCATGGGAGTATAAACACACAGTTATAAATGCTCTTTTATATTATTATCACTGTGGTTACTGAACCTAACTTTTTTCTTTGCAAGCCTGAAATAAATAGACTTTCAAGCTAAAGAGGCAATGTTCACATCTGGCTTTTTCCTCCTGTGCCCCACACTCTTTCCTCTCTTTCCCCACAGTACAACATTGGAAGCTCAACCACCAGACACCTATTTCCACCCCTCACTGCTGGCTGAGCATGAAGATTTCATTTCAAAGCCTTTTGATGGAGGGGAAATATCCCTGACCTGAGGGCAGGCTGGGGGCTCTGCAGCTCCAGCATGTTCATAACATGGAAGCAAAATGCTGGTATGGGTGACTTGCTGTCCTTCAGCCCTCCTTCCCTGGGGTATGCTTGCTTAGTGCTGGCAAGCTTAGCTATGGTTTAGCTCCTTGAGAGGAAAAGACAGTGTGTCTAAATCTGGAGCATTCAATTGTCCATTCTCAGGCTTGCTCTGGGTACTGAAACAGTACAGCCACCCCAGGAGACCCAAGGTGTGGATCTCATTCACGGAAAACCTTTCCACCCCTTGGAAGAAGAGGGACTTCCCCAAATTCCTTTCAAAAAGGAGCATGACTAGCAGGTCAAAGGAGGTGATCCTGCCCCTCTTCTCTGCTCTCGTGAGACCTCACCTGGAGTATTGTGTGCAGTTCTGGTGTCCTCAACATAAAAAGGACATGGAGCTGTTGGAACAAGTACAGAGGAGGGCCACGAGGATGATCAGGGGACTGGAGCATCTCCCATACGAAGACAGGCTGGGAGAGTTGAGCTGTTCAGCGTGGAGAAGGGAAGGCTGCGTGGAGACCTCATAGCAGCCTTCCAGTATCTGAAGGGGGCCTATAGGGATGCTGGGAAGGGACTCTTCATTAGGGACTGTAGTGACAGGACAAGGGGTAACGGGTTCAAACTTAAACAGGAGAGGTTTAGATTGGATATAAGGAAGAAATTCTTTCCTGTTAGAGGGGCGAGATGCTGGAATGGGTTGCCCAGGAAGTTGTGAGTGCTCCATCCCTGGCAGTGTTCAAGGCCAGGTTGGACAGAGCCTTGGGTGGCATGGTTTAGTGTGAGGTGTCCCTGCTTATGGCAGGGGGGTTGGAACTGGGTGATCTTAAGGTTCTTTCCAACCCTAACTATTCTGTGATTCTATGAAATTCCCAGAGTTAATTCATGGCCATCACTGTGCTTCACAAGAGAGCTGGCTGCTGCCTCTTACTTCCCTGGGGAAAGACTGTGCCCCTTCCCTTTGGCTGATAAAACATTGCCAGCTTTTTTTGGTCACAGCATTGGCAGAGGAGCCAAACTCTCCCAAGGTGTGTAAGCAACCCAGCAGAGGTGAAGGGAGTACAGTCCTTCTCCCATAAAGTCCCGATTTAACTTAGCAAAACAAAAAAATCCAGGTTGCATGCCTATATGAAGTCACACATGTACACTGTGACCTCCAAGCAGTCCAAAACTGAAAAACAAATTATAAATTATAAAGAACACCAAAAAGCTTAGTTTTTAAAAGAGAAAAGACACTCTGCACCAAACGTTTTTCTTGTAGCACCCAAATCCTTTTGGGGAAGGCAGAAATAAACGTGGTGTTTGCCTTACAAATGCCCTTGGAGAAAGGCTGAAGTGAATGGACAAGCAAACCCAGTATTTTTAAGAGAAGAGCAAAGGTCAGAAAAGCTCATCTTTGAAAGTGGAAACCTGGTAAAGAAGAGAATGGGCCACAGTTTATCTGGATGCTTTTCCCTTGTACTTTATGGTGTCTCCTGACTCTGTCACATCCCTTGTATTTTATGTGCATGGACAGAATATTGCTGTCACCAGTGTCATCTGGTAACCGTCCAGCTAAAGGCCACCTGTTGGAGAACATCTGAGACCTGAATGCTGGCTTTGAAGAAAACAGGAATATGGTTAAAGCTGCTCATGTCAGATGTAATCAGAGATTTACTGGGACATTGCTGGAAGCACTTCTGGAACTTTCCAAAACCTTGGGCCTCTGGTGATCAAACATATTTGCTTTTCCATTTTGGCAATCAATGAATCTGCACTTGTGGAAAGGCCGCTGACCTATTTCTCACATCAATCACAATCAGATAAGTGCTAATCACATTCAGGAGTTGTTAATCATACATTAAATTAAATGAGTGACACATGCTCTTTTATGGTGCACTCACCAAATAGCAAGCCCATCTTAAGTGCTCTCTCTTGCTCTCTGTGGGATGCCTGTTTAGCCTACACGTATATAATAATTTATGCTTTTAATTAAATTATTGCAGTATATAAAGTAAGTATCATTCTTATCATCTACTTAGTCTTTTTTTTATTCTTTTCCAGGGATCTCTGCATAGTCAAGACATTAAGGGATCTCCTTTATCTATAAAATGGTTCTGAGGACTCAAACCCATTCAGTGGGGAAGGGGGAAGGGAAGACTGTGTGAATGTGCCCCCTGAACAAACCAGTAATGGAAGACAGCTAATCAGTTGTGTTAAACTGGGGTTTGCATTACGTTGGCTAGGTCAGCATGGGAAAGATGCATGAACAGATACAGAAGCCGTATATCCAAAGGTTTTCTTAGACCTTGCTAAAAAGTGCCTCTTCTGTAATGGAGAGAGCTTTGGCCAAAGTATAACATTTTAATAGTGAAAGTGGGAGCATAGGTGTGTGAGAGTGTAAGTACACCTATGTGTATATATATATATAAAAGTGAATGTAAGAAATGTAAAGACAATAAACACAAATTAGAGCATACACTGTGTAGAAAAACAAGAGAAAATACAATTACACTGACTGGCTGCTGGAAAAGCACCTATGGCAATTTACCTGTCCTTATCAGCTCTCCTCAGCATTTGCTTTTGTGCATTGTTGGTGCTGCGCTACTGCCTCTTTGTAGTACAGCCTATCTTCTACCAAGGTCACAGACTGTTAGAGGAATTTTGATTCTAGCAGGAGCAAAATACTTGCTGTGATATCAGCCGATTGCTAGAGGGAGATGGCAAACTATTTAAGATGGTAATTCAGTAAGAATTTCTATCAGTGGTAGTGAAGAAGTGAGATGGCCTATTCTGATACTAATTCTGTAGAGGTCTTGGAACATCATGCAAATCCCAGAAGTGTGTGAACACGCTGATTCTGTGTCAGCAGCAGGATAGCTCTAGTCCTTGAGCCTGATACAAGACATTAGCGAATAGAAAATAATAAAAGGCCTTGAAAATGAAAGAAGGAGCAAAGACAGACAATTTAATTAATGCTGATTTACATGGCCTTATGGAAAACCAATCTGTTCATAAAGAAAGCCTGATTTCCTTTTTTGAGGAGATTACAAGTTTGTGTGATAAAGGAGCTAGACAGCAGAATAAGTATACTTACATTCTTCTTAGGGAAATCCTACATGGCACATGGGCTAGTGCTATCAATATAACAGACTAAATGCCCTAAGCTGTCTGTACGACAGAGGCAAAAAAATTATTTGTTTGTGGATACTCATAAATGGTCATTTCTAGTCATGTTCTAGAGATCTGCATTAGAGTTGAACTCTGCTCAACACTTCAGACAGAGAAGAATACATATTTTATGTATTTCCAGTAATAGATATAGGTGGTGAAGAAAGGCACAGTGATGAGGAAAGGGTGGTGGTCCAAAATGACCGTGATCACGCAGGGAAGTTGGGCTTCAACATCTACGTCTGTCCTAGGACATCCAAGAGTCCTTCTGGGTACACTCACCCTCAGGTGTGTTATCACAACTAAAACATGCCTGGATACTACTGCCAAGTGGGGATCACGCCTCAGAGAACCACATCTGGAAAAGAGCCAGGCCATCCCTGCAGGGTGGGGAGCCATATCCTCAGAAATATCAGCTCCCTACAGCAGCTGGAGAGGTGATGTTGTACAAGGACCAGCACAGTCACCCTAGGGCAGTACCAGCAGCCGAGATCCTGGGTACACAATCAGAAGAGCAGTGAGGTAAATTTAGCTCTGTTGTCAACATAGATACTAGTACGTAATTCTGGTGTCCCCATTTTCAAAGGGACTTGAAGGGCTACAGAGGCTGCAGCGAAGAGCCGCCAAAATGAGTTGAAGGCTGGAAAAACTGTTGTGTACTGGGAGATAGGAAGAATCTGTTAATTCTTCAAAACAGACCAAGGGGAGATTGAGTTTCTGTGTGCAATTTCCTGTGTGAGAGTGGAAAAAAAGACTCTTTATACTGCAAGCTAAATCCAAGTGCCTTCAAATCAGAAACAGTGACAAGCGTTTTCAGCTGTGAGGCTATTAGCTGCTGGAACAAGTTACAAAGGAAAATGCTGCATCTGCCATTGTTAGGTGTCTCTGAGTAAAGGCAAATCTTTCAGGGGAAATTCCTTTTCTTTTATTTCTTTCCCCCATGGAGATGCTGATCCTTTGGTAAGCTTTGGTGAGCACTATGGCCTTTGGTAAGAAGAAGATGGGAGAGGTACTCAGATTTGAAAGTCTGTGCATTATTAAGATGTTACCTCTACACAGGTTAGGATGGAATATAGGATACGGTCCTATGAAGACAGTGCAGATCACAGCCAGGTAGTCAAGCCTGTTACATGTCAGTGCAGCATCTACTGCTGAGCCTCTGGGACTTATAGGCCATTTTAAAAATTGGCTGTATTTCTTCCTGCATGATGGCTGTATTATAGCCACTAGAAAAAGGTTGCTTATACAGTTGAATTAGACCTGAGTATGGATGTGGGAAGTGTTGGCTGGAAGAGCATGCACCAGGAACATGTTTAGGTATCCCAGATGCCACTTTCCAGTGTGCAACAGATACACATCCCCATCCAGCCTCAAGCTCTTACCAGTTTACTTTAGTGCTGCTGGAAACTAAACACACTCCTGCTTTTCTTCAGTTGCCACGTAACAGCCTCATCTGTTGTCACAATGCAGCTCCTGCACTTGACCAAGATATCCCGGCTGTTTGGAAACATGCTCGGCTGTTTTCCTCTCTCCTCTATCAAATATTAAATTTTGAGTGACTTAGTAGGCTTTTTCGGGAAAAGGTAGATTTGTTTAATAAAATGATTTTGCCAGGTATTTTTACCTCTAAGTTGCAAATGTCATTCATCCCAAACTGACTCTTTTGCAATAAAAGATTTCTTGCACACTAGGGAGCATTTCGGACCTGCTGTCTTTAACTGCTAATAGGATTTGCAGCTATGTTTGTGAATTCCATCTACCCCATTTACTTCACTGAGCTTCAAGTTTATATGCTGTGAAGAACTAGAATGAAATATTAACACCATACAGTTAAACAAAGAAAGTTTGCACAGTATCCCGGGCTGCTTTTTTTCTTCATTTGCCACTGGAAAAAAGGACAAAGGTACAATGAAGCTAAAAATAAAATCTATAGAAATGTATGGGCTTTGGAAAACATTTTCTTTACTTTCAAAATACACTGACTCACATATAATTTATGTGGAACATTCAGCAGATTTAGAGAAGACCTTAAAATGACCTATTAATCCAAATTCAGTTGAAAACTGTAATAGCTGTGACTGATCTGTTGTCACAACAGCAGTACACAGAAGTCATAGGAACAGACTAAGAAGATAACGCTGCTAAAATATAAATGTTTTCCCACAGGATCTTCAGCCAGCTACAAACATTTTCATAGTTTTCAAAGAGATGTAGCAAAGATAAAAATTACATTTGAAGTATTTCCCTTACCTACTTTATGTGAACCAAACTATTGCTTACTCTTTTTATGTCATTTAAATTATCATTTTACTTTGTAGTTCCCTTTCTTTTTTGTATTCCCCTCAGTGTATTTATGTTTCTAGCCCATCCCTTCATTCCCACACATCAGCACATTGCCTACATGGTAGGATTTACAGCATAAGTTTCAGTTCAAACCACAAAAGGACTGAACCCTAATTACATCAGTTCTAAAGCAAAAAACAGGGATAAAGTTCTTATTAACTTGAAGTTTGTAGGCCTTGACCAAAGTTAATAAAGAAATATTTGTTTTTATACAGACTTGGTTTTTTTAATCCCCTAAATATTTGTTCATACCAGTTATTGGTTCCAGAAGGATCTGCAGCCTGGGGACTGCTGGAGCTGCTTGGTCTGCAGCTGCCAGGTCGGTACAAAACCAGAGGAGGGAAGGGAGGAAACTCTCCCACAATATATATGGAAACACCTCTTTGTCCCTTCCTGGAGGACAAACACAGCCTGTATACCATATTTGGTGGGTGCGCAGGCAGTAAAGGCACTTGCACTGTCCAAGGGCAGCACCTGTCTAGCCGATTGATGAGGAGGGAGTTGGACCAAGACAATCTGAGAACCCTGCAGTGATGGCAAACCAGATCATCTGGATGTGCCAACTGGGGAAAGTGAATCTGTCCCACTGCTTGAGCAACCCTGTGCCCACACAACTGCCAGAGACCCTGCTCCTAATTCTCTTCCAGAAGAAGTTTGTCCTTAGCCACGGGTCTCCACCCTTATCTCACCCCTACCATAGGAGAATATGCCTCTGGTGGACTGAATGCCCTATTACCCTTCATGGGCTCCCTACCCTTCTGTGTAGGTGTCTCCAATGGCTTACCCACTCTAAAGGCCTCTTGTGTCTTCTTTGTCTGGACTTGTATGACCTTCCTCTGCTACCTGAGCAAGCCCACCATAAAAAGGGTAAGGCAGCACATAAACCATCAGCATAATAATCACATGAAATTTGCAGTCATCACTAGGATTTTTAACTGTCATTTGCAATGTGAGCAGATCTACTTCCCATCACACAATTTGCTTGGATACAAAAGACTAGCCGTGTCTGGTCTGCTCACATGGTTGCTTCCATATTTGTTTGCTGCATTTTTCTTGTTATTCATAATTTATTCAGAACTAACCCCATTCAAAGTCAAAACAAAGACAGTATGTTCAGTCACTCAAATTATAGACCATTCCCCAGGGCAATAACCCAAGACTTCAAAAATTTCATACAATGCCTTCAAAAAAAAAAAAGAAGGAAAAACAACAGCCTCATTATTTGGCAAGCAAGAGCTATGATTTTGTTGAGACTTGCCTAAAAGAAACCTTATCAGATTTTATTTTGTCCTCTTACCAAAGAATCTGTGCATAAGCATAAATTTTTCAAGCGTTCAGGATTAGAGTATGAGAGAGTGAAAACGTCCATCACTGTACCCTCCATTTGCCCTGTGTTCCTTCAAACAATCCTCCCATGCTGGGCTGCCTAATGATCCATAAAACATTGGCCTGCTGATTACATGAAGTGACTTTCTATCCCATGCGAAGATGGCTCATGTCAGAGTTATGAACCGCAGAAGCACAGGCTAGAAAGACTGTTCAGAAAGCTCTCTTAGTTTAAACAGAAGACATCTGGATGTTTACAGCTGTTGAAAGACTCAGAAACAAACTTCAGAAAAGAGGCCACAGGACAGTGGTTACACTAATAAAAATAAAGATGTTTTTCCTGGAGATGTACTTGTTGACTTGAAATGTCCTCTCTGCAGGCACATGAGAATGATGCTCACTGTCCACCAGCCAGCAGCCACAAGGGTATGGCTTTCTGGTTGTTGAAATGAGCTATAGGATGGGGTGACAGTAGGGGAGATGGGCTTATGGAAATGTTGTAAATGCCTAATCCCAAGCAGCCTCCTCTTCTTTTTTTGCTTCTCATGATTTGTAGCCAGAAGTACACAGAGTTGCAGATCAGAGTGGTATTTCCTGCTAAATTGTCATTCTTGCTGCTACTCCTACAGCATAGCACATTTGAACTTGGCTCACTGTAGACTTCTTTTTTTTTTAATTTAGTGTTTTGACATACCATACCTTTCTTTCTTAAGATCAATGTGATAGTAATTTTTGGGGGAGGATTTCTATTCTCTTATTCATCTCTACATATCTCTTTTCAGTCACTTTCAGAGGCAATAACTGAGATGATTTGAGTTACAGTCACACATCATGATCGTTTCCTCCCCCGAAAGAAAGCTGCTTTCTAAATAACAGCAAACATGGGCAGACCCTGGTTATGAGGAGCTTTGTAATGCTTTTCTCCAAAGCAGCTGTTGTTTTGGCAATTTTCAGTAGTAGTACAGAAGCTTTATTCCCAGGGTAGGTTTCTTAGGCCAATAACCTGAGGTAGTGCTGTGGGTGGATCAAACTCTTTTATTTCACAATGGCTAATGAGCAGCCATGATATGACAAAAATTTTTATGACCTCCACTTAGCTTACTCTGTAATCAGTTGCAGTTCCTTAAGTGAAATTACTGACTGAAATTGAGTCCTGTGGACCACTAGAAAACCTGAAATGCATTGTTCACTGGTCACTTTATTTTTGGACTGCATGTTGGCTTTTGTGTGTATTCCCTCTAGTTTGTTAATGAAGCTGTAAAAATAAACATCCAAAATAACTAAGCAGAAAGCCCTAATCATGCTTTTTATCCCTCATCAAAGGTCTTAAGGCATTGTCATATAATTAGCTGAGGTGGTGCAGATGACTGACTGTTATGCAAACTATGTGGAAGAACCAAGAAGGAAAAGATAGATCAGTAGAATGGTAAGAAATAAAAAGACTCGGTTACCATGCTTTGTAATCTGAAAGAAAACCAGCAAAAGCAGGAGAAAGCAAATCATATGATCCAGTAGTTCAGTAAAACCATCTTTATATAGAATGCTTTTTTTACAACATACTAACTTTAATCATTTCTATAGATTGAGAAAAAACCTACATATCCTCCCTTCTGAATTTAAAGAGAAAAGGCCAACAGCAGTTTCCTCATTCTATCCCATGATGCAGCAAACCTCTGCACAACAATCAAAGTTTTGCCATAAATCTCAGCCCATATGACCTTTTAACTTATCCCTTTTTAATAGCCATCAAAACCAGAGGAGGCTTTTACACTATCATCTGAAAGGGCAACGAGCAAGGGCAAGCCCTTGTTTTCCTGAAGTCAAAGAGGCTTGAAACCGCTGTCTCCTGCACTGGTAGAAGAGCACTGAATTTTGGGGTAGGTGTGTCTTTCACACTGGCTGCTGTCTGATGAAGAAAGCAATTTGGCATCTGTCGATGGCTTGAGAGGTTTTGACCAGCACTGCCCACACTGCTGCCTAACCTATCTGCATCTTCTCCAAGAGCCATTGAATCTTCTTTACTCAAGGACCAGAAACAACCATATCAAATTAGTTATGTTTCTCTCTATTTCTCTCTCTTGATGCTTGACTGAGAGCTAGAATTCCTGCCTGGACTTACCTTAACCTTTGCCGGCGAAGGACATTAATCCCAGAGTCAGGGAAATCTTCTGTCTCATTTTCTCTCCTCTCTGAAGACTCCCCATTTTTCTCCTCACCTCTCTCCTGAACACTGCCAGACAGATAACAGATTCTGGGGCAGCTATGACTGTCTGGGGCAGCTAGGAAGAAGATACCACAGTCAATTTAGCAGGTCAATGATGGCACAGGTATGAACTCGGCAGGGGTGTGGTGTGATCTACCCACTCTCCCTTTCCTTCTCGGACATTGGCATACTTGTTTTGCCTGCAGCATTGGAATGACAAAACCAGCGAGGCTGTGGACATAAAACTGAAAATTACTGATCAGATGAGGGTTGAGAAAATCCAAGGATGAGATGGAGAAGCAGGCAGGAAAAACTAAAGCTTAGCAGGCAGCAGAGAACTGGAAATAAAAGCCCATAGCTCTCCTTGGGTTTGTATAAACTTTCTACTTTTCTACTTTCCAATTTTCTACTTTTCTACTTTCCAATTTTCTACTTGTACACATTAAAGTGACTCACAGCTCCCTCAGAACTGAATTTCAGGGTGACGAGGCAAACCCTGGCAGAGAGCCTTCCTTTGCTGTTCCTGCTCTTGCTCAGCACTATTTCTCCCCTCCCACATGGCACTTTCTTTAAAACACCGGAGCTGGTTCTAGAGAAAGTTTTGAAATGCCAACACGAAGGCAAAAATAGGAACTTGCCTTCCAAATGCTTTTCCTATTTAACTTGGTAGAGATGAGACTGACAGGTAAGGATTTTTAGGCTACTGGGCTCTGCAGAACTCTGAAAGACTTTTAAGGGAGAGCAGCTTGTTAGGTATGTTGCCACAGACATCTTTCTGTCCAGTCATGCTCTGTGTGTGTGTCACCCAACAACCATTGAAGCCCCTTGATAATTTCCATATATATTGTTAGAAGGGTAGTGCTCTCAAATATATCCCTACAAGAGTCATAAAAATAGCTCTAGCAGTTACTAGAGAAACAAAACACTAGAAGCACGTAGAGTTGAGGTGGTCTCCTCATTAGACATCAAAAAACCCACACCAAATGCCCCAGAGAAAGGAGAGGTTTTGGTTTAAGTTTATGCATTATGTGATAATGCTGAATCTAACACAAAGAACTACTTTTCCATTTTGTTTTTGCACAGACAGTTGGACCTTGCTCATGCTTTTAATTGCTGGAAAAGCCTCTGCTTCTAGCTGTATCTGGTGTACATGTTGCATATATACGGGTGTTTGTTCAGATTTATTATCTTACAGTTAAGAAACCTCCACACATCCCTCTTTTGGTTTGTCTGTATTTTCAATTCTCATCATGGTCTGAAAGGTACTAAAGTTTTGTCAAACAAAGGTAAGTATTTTCTATTTCTCAGCTGAAAATCTGTTACCTCAGCTTCACAAAAGAGCTGTTTTCTGGTTTGTATGAGTTTCTGGTCTGTGTCAGGGCTCCTAGGCACTATGGCAATACAGATAACTAATAACTAAGTCTGCCGCCAAATGGCACAGGTGCAAAAATAGTTGGTACCAGCTGAGAAGAAAATGGGTGCTTCTCCCTCCCTTGATTTGCTAAAAAAGAACAGAAACCCCTAGGTTAGCAGTTTTTATTAAAAACACACAAACAAACAAACACCACAGAGAACAAATGCATTTTAGAAATGCCTCTGCAGTGGCTGGTGAGAGCTGTGTATTAATGCTCTAACATCCCCATCCTTTCCACAGGCTCGTTAGGCAAGCACTGCCTGTAGCAGACTTTGCAGCTCCTGCTGAGAAACCCTGAGGAGGCAGTGGTGCAGGGCAGGAATCAACCTAAGGGAAGAGAACTACTGAAACCCAGCTTTCATAAGGTCCTAAGGTCAACGTTTCAATTAGTTTAAATAGCTTTCTCAATAAATCAAACATTTTGAAAAGCAACTAATTGGGAGGGGAGAAGGGAAACTTACATTGGTTTTCACCAAAAATTATTTTGGAGAAAAATGTTGGACTAAACTAACCAATAAGTACAACATATGAGTCCTATAGGGATGGTTTGTGGTTCCCAGTATCTGGCCAAAGGAACCAAGAATCCAGACAGCCACAGTATGCAAAACTGAGACATTTACTGCTGCAAGACTGAATGCTTGTCCCAGGTCTTAGTTGTGGTAGAGGACTGTTATAAGATGTCTTCATCAGAAACTCTGATGTCTTTAAGAGAAGAAGGCCAGAACATGTTGCACTTTGATGGATATTTATCATTTTTTCAATGGTTAAATCATATTTGATCCTTTACTTCAAGATTCCAGATCCTGAAGACACAGGACTGAGTAAGAATCTCAGATTTCATTTTTCTGAAACACCTTCAAACCTTGTGATAAACAACTCCTGTAAAGGTACCATCTAATCCTTCACTGCCCACACATATCCAGCCTTTCCTTACACCACAAGCTCAAGTATCAGGAGGCCATTAACACAAGCAAGACAGAGGCACTGATTTTTTAATCTCTATTTCACTGAAATCTGCCTCATTGTTTGTCTTTTCTTAACACTTGGCATTGGTAATAATTAATGCTGCCAAAGTTTTCCTTGCCAGGAACGATGTTTCTTTCCTCTCCGGAGCTACAGTGAAGCCTGGAGGTACCTGCTACTCTGTGACTGGCTTTCCCCGCTCACCTGTGGGTAGGTGAGTTAAGAAGAATGATGGAAATCCTGTGCTCCTTTAAAGGAGATGCATTTCCAGGCAGGAAGGAAAACAGCAGTTTACAATCTTCTTGTGCGCCAAGAGCGATGGGAAAAAGTCAAGGAGCTCCAAAGAGCTTTTCCCTTTCTTTTCCACTCCTGGTGAAGCATAACTCAGAAGGTGGTGCTCCCTTTCTTTTCCCCACTTTAGGCATAAAGCCATACCTCCATGGATTGCTCCAATGCTTCTTGGCAGAAAGCTGCAATCAGAGTAATCTGATTGACCTAGAGCCTACTCTAGGTTGATCCAGACAATGAGGGCTACCAGGATGAGGGCAGCTGGGTTATCTCAGCAGTCTGTATCCAGGCTGTGGGTTATGACACCTCATACTGATGCAGTGACCTGGGTCAAGCTTATCGCTTTGTGGGGCAGATCTCCACCTGCTTCTTCTCAACTTTTGCCCTCCTGGTGAGTTGGGGTGACCAGGAGAGGCATTTCTGGCTGGCCATTAGCAGCAGGATGTTTGCCAGCTCCTTGTCACCTCCTGAACACCACAGAAGTGCCAGATCAGATTTGAGAATCTGGCCTATTATTTTTGACTTCTATCCCAAGGATAGAAGAGTGCCCTCTTCACTTGTCAGCAACTCAGAGGTCACAAGTTGGCTGGTTTACCAAACATGAGAACAATTTGCCAACAGCAGGGACTTACACCCTAAAAGGAGAGAACATGCTTTTGGCTGGCAGCTTTCTTGCCACCCCAAAGAAAGGGGAGATACAGGGTATCAGTAGCTGCTTTTAAGTTGTCTGGAGTGCTAACTTGTTTCTGAATTTTAGGTTGTCTTTTAATTCTTGGTTGTCTATTGCTAACTGTGCAGTGAGCTAATACTTCTTAAGAGCTGTTATCGGTCACCCACACTGCCCAGCCTGGAAAACAGATGTGAAATTTTGGTAGCTCAATCCTTTTACTGCATTGGTGGGATCTTGCCACCAATGACAAAGGACAAAGAATTAAGGATGCGTCACTTTGCTGTTCATTCTCAGATTTCACTAGTCTAAAATGTACTGAAATCTGAATCTAAACGTGCTGAAAGGGTCCAGATTTCTTTCATTTCAAATTATTGTAATGCCAGCTACATCTTATGTGAATACAGAGACAAAAGTTCTTATAGATCTCTAATGGTAACTTACTATATTGTAATTGCATATTCTTCCTTTCCTCTTATACAGCAGCTAAAGAACTCTGAAAGACATGCCAGCAGTAGATGAAGAGGATTTGGAAGTTATCTGGAGGTGTGGAGAAGGGGAAAGAAGGTTTAAGATGGACCAAAGGGAATTGCACCCTCCTCCTTCCTCACTGCCCACACACATGTCTCTGCAGCCCTTCCCTTGGGTCCCCCCAACATCTTGCAACATTCTTCCGCTAAAGAGATGCATAAGGTGGGAAGTGAACTTGTAAGACACTGAAATGTTGCCCTCAGCTGCGGTTCAGCTGTGACCCTTGCATTCTATAGCACATTTTGGCTGAGCAGCAGGGGTGGAGCTTGACTGTGTGAGGTTCATGGAATTACAGCAGGAACATTTTTATTCTAGTTAAGGCAATAAGCTGAGTGTGGTTGTTTAGGGTATTTGTGGGAAGATTAACGAGCCCTGGTACAAGTACCTGCAAGCTAGGGAGCTTCTTCAGCTGCCCACAGAGAGTTGGCTCACGTGCTAAGCAATGCCCTGGGGTAGTACAGGCAGCCATAACAGCACTGGTCACCTCCAGCTCCTGTGTCCTCCGTCCTGACCCATACAGGTGTCTCAAGACCCCAGGACATATCCAATGGCACTAGACAGCTCCCTGTAGGCAGCTGCCTGGAGTCCTTGGAGGCTGACACTAACATAGTCTCTTTTTCTAGGAAAGAACAGGTTGCTGCAGAGGATAATCAAGCATCTAAAGGATGTCAGGTGAATTGCCTGCTAGAGGTTCATGTTTCACTTCTTTGGTCATGCCCACAGACTTTAGAGTTACAATTTTCTTGTATCTTGCATAAAGTGGGACAAATCCCACTTAGGCTGCAGCAACACATGGTGCAGGCAGAGTGGACTGCAGTCATTTTTTAGAACTTTCTTTTGGGATCAAGTCACAAATCAAAACTATTTACAAACCTCCATTTATCCTCTTTTTCCATTCACACATTACCTTTCTATTTTTGTGCTTATCTCACAAGTTCCCCTTTTAACCACTGCCAAAAAGACAGCTATTGATACCATGTGCCTTTCCTTGGCTGCTTCCTGATGCACCACGTTTAGCCCCCAGGTGTGATTTCCAGGAGGTGAAGAGAGAGAAAACGTTGGCGTGCTGGTGAGCAGGCGAGCATACGTTTTACAACAACACCGAGATGCTGAAAATCAGGAGCTGCAATGCTCATCATATCACTGCAGCATTGCGGGAGACACCTCACAGCACGGCAGACACACGCTGTTTGATTCTCTTTGCCCTCTGCAAGGTAGTGGGTGTAACGTTTTACATCTCTGTCTCACTCAGATATGAAGGACGAGCAGCCTAACAAGGTCAAGTTTGTTAGAGGCATGCATATTTCCATCTGCTCAGGCGGATGGCAAACAAAGTGCCTGGCACAAAGCAATACTCTCTAAAAAGGAATTGTTTAAGAGGGAGTGTCTAGGCAAAGCTAGGAAGACAAGCGGTGGTTAGACACCATGTGTTGAGACAGGCACAGATGCAATGAATCAAATCCTTGTGTGTTTATCAAGCAAAGCAGAAAAACCTACTTTTGATTTTCAAAATCCTTCCAGCTGTATTGCTTTTCAAGGCGCTATTAGCAAAGCGGCAGAGGAGACACGTGAGCCTTAGCAGTGGTGTATCTCCAAAGCTGGAAGTTCACTTCTAGTGCAAAACCAGCACTGAAAGGGCTCGTGGCTACTGCTGAGCCTTTGCTAAACTTGAATGAGCATTGTTTCATCTGGCGAGTCTTAGATGGGATATCCACAAAGACATAATGATAGTTTAGGTTGGAAATTGAGTTTCTTTCATAGTGGATAAAGATAGAAAAAACTTCTTTGCCTTTCAGGTGCTCAGGCACAGCCTGAGAGAACTCAGATCTGAACACCGTTTACTCTAAATCCCTTTGAGATGAAACTTACAGCTTCACTTGTTCACTATCCTGGACTCAAGGATCTTCAGAGCACGGAGGTTTCAAAACCTAGTATCTTACAGTATCTGGTATCTTGAATCTACTGTGATAATAGAAATGAAGATGCCTGTTAGGTTCAGTGTTAAAAACATTTTTTTTCCTTAAATATTATTTTAGCTAAACATGTTAACAGAGTGTTGGTACATGCTTGGATTAGGCATGGGGGCTGCAAAGGAATAGAGAAGAGTGGTGTGTGTGTCTAGAGAATTAAATTATTCTTTCATTTTTCTGTTTTCAGACTTCTAGGAGCATTTAATAATTAGGACGGAAAGGACATGACAGTAGCAAAAAGGGAAGGCACAGATGATATTTTCCTTTGAGCTATCACGAGGATGTGTTGTGTGATGATAGTTAAAGATAGATTTTATTGCACCCTCTTTTGGTTTTGCTCAAGTTTAAGGAAAAGGCATTTTTCTCTGTTGGCACCTGAGAAATGCAGCTCTTATTTGAATTCACAATGTCATTTTGAATCAAGAGCGAATACCTTCCCATAGAATGCTTTCTGCAGATTTTGCAGATTTGGAATTTTCTAAGAATGCCTATATCAGAAATACTCACTAAACTCAGTCAGTGCTTGCCAAGACTGTTGTCTGAACTTCAGACAAGAGGAGATGTTCCTGCTTCTGGGGCCAAGATCCCTCTTCTCCCTGCCTGCCTTCAATGCTGATGTCTCAGTGAAGAGGAACAATATGGCCCCAAAAGAGATGCTTGGCTTTTAGACATTAGAGTAGTGGTCAGTGGTATCAGAAAGGAGCCCACCAACACAGCAGCAGAAATCCAGAGAGCCAGGCCCTCTGCTAGGAAGTGACTAGGACACATCTTCATGGCTGGACACAAGCAGATGGACCATGTGGTGATGGCTCACACGCAAAAATGACTCAGCCACACTCAAACTGCTGTCATGGATGAGCAGAGGCACTAGTACATCAGTAGGGGTCTGAGCAAGACACAACAAGCAAGTCCACACAATGCTAGCACCACCATCCACATATCCTGGCTCAGCCTCTTGCTGACATGGGCACCTCTGCACTTCGGGACTGGAGACAATGGGTGGTGTCCTGGGTTCAGCAGTTGCAGTCAGTTTTTCTTCTCTTTAGTAGCTGTGTTTTGACTTAACCCGGGAACAAGGCTGATAAGGTCGATGTTTTTGGTTGTTGCTGAGCAATGTTTGCCCTGACCAAGGACTTCGTGAGCCTCATGCTCTGCCGGGGAGAAGGGGGGGCTGGGAGGAAGGAGGGACAGAACCCAAAGTGACCAAAGAGGTATTCCATACCATAGCACGTCATGCCCAGGGGGTAACTGGGAGTTACCCAGAAGGAGGGGGAACTTCCTGGTCGGGCTCGTTTTTGGCGGGTTGTATCGTACCCTCTTCCCTTGTTTTCCTTGTTATTATTGTTGGTGATAGCGATAGTGATTTGTGTTGTACCTTGGTTACTGGACTGTTGTTATCTGACCAGTGGGAGTTCTTCTGCCCATCTTCCCTCCCACTCCTCCGGGAGCGGGGAGGAAAGAGGGGAGGGCCAGAAGGGTGGGGGTTGAGTGAGTGAACGTGCTGCCTGGCTGGGTTCAAACTACAACAGGTGGCAATCAGAGTAACAAGAAGCTGGGCTGGAAGGCGCTTATGTGCACGTGTATGTGTCCAGCCTGGGGACATTCCCAATGGGTTCCTGCAGCCTCAGGACTGCTGTGAGTCATCACAGGCACTGCAGGAGTGGTACTAGCAGAGGCTATGGGGGAAGCCCCATGCCAGTGAAAATATACATTTGGTTTAAGAGCCAAGAACATTGGCCAGCACTACTCAAATAATTCAATATATCATCCTACCAAGGATTTTCCTGGAAATCCTTTTCAGAATCCCAGATGACTCCCAGACAGCTTTAGTTGCTGTCACTGGTGTAGGCTGACAATAGGCAGGTTGCTAAAAATTGAACATGGCATAAAATTTCAGCTATGCCAGAAGCAAGATGACATTCTCTAAAATTAAGAGCAAACACTGTCCCACACATATGGCCAGAAAAATTAAGAGCTACTTAACTTGCTTTCTGCAGATGCTAGCCTGTGGATACCAGTGACAGCAAACTCTTAATTTCTGGGAATGGCTCCTAAAGCCAACGTTTATCTTTTACTTAGCTTAATTAATACCTAATGACAGACATGTTGGTGGATAACTACCACACACCTTAATCAATGTCAAACCCTTACACAGTTCCTCCTGGTTTGTTTGGCTCACTTGAAGAGGACTATCAGCAGCAATTCGTCACCTCTGAAGAGGGGCTGATAGGCAGCAGAAAGCTTTCTCAGAAGCTCAGCTCCTAGGGAGGGACACAAAGTTTGGCTCTGCATGAGCAGCCCTGAGCTCAGCAGCAGTAGTAGTCAGGAAGGCATTTCTGGGGCCAGAGTCCCCTGCTGTCATATTGAGGGAATCACTGTAAGATACAAGGGGAATAGTACATCTGATTCTGTCTCTGGGATGAGCTCAGTGAAAAGGGATGGGTTTACTCCATTCTCTTTTCCCTAGGATTGCAGGCACTTCAGGAGGAGGTTCACCATTCTGGACTCACTTTTTATTTGTTTCAAATTTAGCAACCAGAGGTCCACTGGAATAAGTAATCTTATTCATAAACATCTTCAGAGACCACGATGACCAGAAGAGTAGGCTAGGCCCAAAGTGGTAAACTGCTTTGGACTGAATTGGTCAGGATGTGGAAGGAGATAGCAATCCCCTGATGCCAGAGGTCCTGAATAGTAGCCTCTGGTCTTCACAAAGTCATTTCACAGTTTAAAGGTAGCTCTCTATGTTGCTGATGTATGAAAGCATGAGATATTGCAGGTGTAAGTAACAAGCATTAACATCCTTCAACTAGATAACAGGGAAACTTTTAAGCAAGGTTTAATGTTCATGAATAAGTCTCACAATTACTCTTCAGCATTATACATATATATTTCAGGTGAAATAAGGTTGTTACAACCCGCATGTAGCAGGAGTATTCTGTTGAGCTCTCCTGCTTATTTTAATCAATTGGCCACCTTCCCACACCAAATAAGGTGCAGATTGTGGGGTCTATGTGGTGTTAGAAGTGTGCCAGACAAGAAAAAACCCACAAACATGAGTCATGCTCAGAATTCTCTGGACACCTCCATTAACCTGCCATACTGTTTTAATTCTGGTGTCTTGGGAGTGGATGTTTGCAAACACAGAGAAACTGCCTGGCCATGGCAGCTTCCCATGGTGCAGGCAGCTTACTGTGGTACCACAGATTTCTTTCTGTGGCCACTCCAGCTAGAAGATCCTCTGCCAATCTCCACAGCTTCACCAGTGTTTTCCAATGCCATGCTCCCATGTAACTTGTGCTGCTACATTTACTGGTGGGAACCCATGCTGAACCAAGCAAAGGAACTGGTTGTGTTGTATTAGTATTATTTTAAGAGTATATTTAGGTGGCTTGGTTCCCTCAGTACAAACTCAGGTGGAGCTCTATCAGCCCAGCTGAGCCAGCTGTGCTCTGTATTGCAGTAGCAGGGGTGAGCTCTTTGGGGGCTCAGGTAGGACACAGTGGGTATCACTGACAGTGATAGGGACAGTTATGCATGGGAACAATTATGCATGGGAACAGTTATGCATGGGAACAGGGGCCATAGGGACAGTTATGCATGGGAACACACACACACTGAAGAGATCGGCCAGATTTGCCACCTGTGGATGTTGCTTTGTGAAGGGAACCTATGGCTGAGCGAGGAATCGATTTAGGAGACTGGAAAAAGGCAGATTGGTTACCTCTGGAAAACCTCCTCAAAGCTTTCCTCTTGGGGAAATGGAGATATACTAAATAGGGGTGTCTAGGCTTGCACAAATAAGATATACAAGCCTTTTAGGTAGCAAGCCCTGGCAGTATGTCTTCATGCAAGGGGAAGGTGTGATGCTTATATGAGCCTTCATACCTGTACTTGCTTCATCCAGCCAGCTTCTTACAGAAACAGGGAAGACTGTGATTTAGAGTACAGGTTCATCTAGAGCACATCTTTGGAGAAATTAAGAATCAGCAGTCCATCTAACCTTCAGGGTACCTCGTACCTATACTGTTTATCTCCATGTGAGACAAACTGAGTTAACAAATGGCACAATCACATCTCCACTGCATTCTTTCTTAATGACAATTTAACCATCCCTTTTTCTTCATTTGTTAGGCATGGAAAGTGATTGATCCCTCAGGCACATTGTCACTGGGAGTACTCAAAGCTGCATATCTGGATGCAGAAGGTAGGGCAACTGGGGCAGTGAGACAGTACGACAGATGACTATAGACAGACTAGGTTACAGCTGCCAGCTTAAGTGGTTCCTGTTGGCCCAGAATAAGACAGATGTAGCCTGACAGGTTAGACCAGGGTCACAGGTAGCCTCCTGCAAGCTCTTTCATTTGTCTGTGGTGGTGAAGCTGTTCTATCATGATTTTCAAATGCCATATGTGACCTGCTATACATCTCAGGTCTCCTCACACTCTGGCTCCCTGTCACGTGCCTGCAGCTATAACTTCAGCTTTAAAGTGCTGAAGAGCTGTAACAGGCATTTCTGTGACACATACATGTGTTTGAAAGCCTGGGCCCCAAAGCTGTTTATTTATAGGCTACTAGACATACTTAGCTCCTATTTCTGAAACAGGCACTTTCCCTTCACATTTGTGACTGATGTGAGCCATGCTCAGCTCACGCAGCTTAGGTTTTCTGTTGTCTTGTGCCACCCCTTAACAGAAGACCTAAAGTGGTGGACCCAGAATATGCTTCCCCAGCAGGGAAGAACTATGAGCAGAGGCTAGCTCTTGTACAGGAGAGAGATTTGTTAGGGCAGGGACTCAGCCATCAGCAGTAGGTGACTGACCATAACATCCAGCCCTGGGAAAGGAGGGACCTTGCAGACAGGAGCAGAGCTCTACAGTGCACAGCAAGTAAGTAGATCAAGGAGAGGTGTGTAAGATAGGCCCTAAGCAGAGGCTTTGGGGGTTTCATAGATCATTGTTTTGGACTGATGGTACAAAGACCCATTTGATCTCCTGATCAAAAGTGATGGAAAAACTGTCCCAAACCAGCTCCAAACCTCCCTCAGGTATTCAATTATTTTCAATGAACTTCAGCGAAATGAAGGAAAAAGAAAAAATAAAACACAAAGCACTGAAGCAGCCCACATACAGGCTGCCCCACAGCTACAATTCCCCAAGCCAACCCATTTCACTAACAAACAAACAAGTTGCGAAGATCAACCTTTTGTCCAAGTGCCTCCTCTCATTCTGCCTGGCAGACTGGACAGTGTGATCATCCCTGTGAATGAGTCACTTCACCCAGACCTGGCAGGGACAGCCCCAGGCATAGAATCGTAGAACAGTTAGGGTTGGAAAGGACCTTAAGATCATCTATTTCCAACCCCCCTGCCATAAGCAGGGACACCTCACACTAAACCATGTCACCCAAGGCTTCATCCAATCTGGCCTTGAACAGTGCCAGGGACACTCACAACNCCCCCCTGCCATAAGCAGGGACACCTCACACTAAACCATGTCACCCAAGGCTTCATCCAATCTGGCCTTGAACAGTGCCAGGGATGGAGCACTCACAACCTCCCTGGGCAACCCATTCCAGCATCTCACCACCCTAACAGTCCCCTGCCTGCACACTGCCATGCCTTAGGAGGGCTACAGAACAGAGGGGTGCAGGCAGCTCTCACTGCAAGAGCCAAGTTAGCCTCCTTTCTGCATGCTTATAAAATGATCTCAGCTCCAGGGAGCTAGTCAGTGCGGGGTTAATGGCTGGTGAAAAATGTAGACTTTATATCCAAAGTATGACATCTTGTACTGTATGGACTGACAGTTCACATAAGGTAAAAATACATTTTAAAATCACCTAAGCATGTAGGTGGAAGTGGTTTAATTCCTTTCAAAATAGAAAGTACTGAAGGGTGCTAGGGTTCCCCAGTAAAAGGCTAAAGCCCTCAGCTTATCAGTTAAATCACCTTTAACCATGATGCATGCCTATAGGTGAGGGGTAGACATGGCAATGCTGCTGTGACAGAGAAGGCAGGATCATGCTCTCTGCCCTGGACTGAGCTAAAGGGTGCAGGAACATCATGCAGGATGCCAGGAGCATCACCTGGCTGTGGAAAGCCACCTCCCTCTGTCCTGAAAGGAAAAGGGCTGAGGCCAAATACAAACCTCACAGTGGTTCCCCTCAATTGCATTTTCCAGACCACCCCAAACTTGCATCTGAGTCCTTAGGCTGTGTATCAGTAACTCAAGGAGACAAGAAGTTTGAGTTGTACTGGGAAGCAGCTTCCAATGTATGAAATCGATTTCACTGGAACTGATCCCTAAACTCTGAGCATGTGCTTAGGACTGTCAGGGAAAGATTCAAACGTATGTGAATGTCCATCCTGTCTGAGACATGAAGGGGAATGGCTTTAAGCTGAAAGAGGGGAGATTTAGATTAGATACTAGGAAAAGATTCTTCACTCTGAGGGCAGTGAGTCCCTGGCACAGGTTGCCCAGAGAAGCTGTGGCTGCCCCGTCCCTGGCAGTGGTCAAGACCAGGCTGGACAGGGCTTTGAGCAACCTGGTCTAGTGGAAGGTGCCCCTATCCATGGCAAGGCATTGGAACCAGATGAGCTTTAAGGTTCCTTCTAACCCAAATCAATCTATAATTCCATGTATAGTTCTTGGAGGTTAGCACAGGTTTAGTTCTCTTTCTGGGGTTGTGGGGCTTTGGGCTCGAAAGCCAGAGTCTGGAAGCTGATCCCAGAGTGTGGGCACAGATCCAGGTACCAAGAGTATAGTGGGCCCTTTGTTCTGCACACCAAAGACATTCACTTCCACCTCCCTCATCCTTCCCCTCAACTGCTAGCACCTCTTCCCCACTGCGACAGGGGAAAGGTGCAGGTTTAGTATCAGAGAGAGGGTGGAGAAGGAAAACCCGTGACAGCAGTAACCTCTGTGGGGAAATGTCTGTCCCTAGTGCAGGCTGTCCATACATAGCTATACTGCTACCTGCAAAACCCGCACTGCATGTGGCTGCATGACACAAAATCCAGCTCCGGCTCAAGGAAGATGAGCTGAAGAAGAAGACAGCAGTGACACAGATGCAGAAGGAGGGCATCTGTGCAGGGAGCCAGTTTGATAAGCTTGTGGCACTGTTTTGTTAAATCCCAATTAACTCAGGCTTAAAGGCTCAGCCCAGGCAAGCATCTGATATAGGAGGACTCCTCAAGGCAGCTCAGGTAAACTATATGCTTTATAACCTCTGCTTTTAGTGTCTTCTTTTCAAATGCCTGTTAACTTAGTGTATAAGTCACATCTTTTAATATAGGAAAGAGAGATAAGTTTGAACTAGAAAATGCCTGTAAATTCAGGTTTTGATTACTATTCTTCCTCTGTACTTCAAATTAAGAGCAAGCTACTAATAGCAGCACAGAAATACCTGAGTAATACAGTTTAAGCTGGATGCTTTAAACCATTTAAACATAAAGGACCAGATTCTCCTTTATACAAAGGCACTAAAGTGATACAAAATAATATTTAAATCCTGTTTCAGACTTAAATATTTTCATTAAGAGCAATTTTTATAGTGTCTAATCCAGTCTAATCTTGCAAAAAATGGTTTACTGCATTTAGTACAAGGTATTTACATGATAACAGATAAAGTGAATACTTCATTTTGCCAGCTATTAGAAAATATTTAATAACTCCAGTTGGAGCACTCAGCTGTAAGGGTTGCTGCTTTCCGTTTCAGTAAACTTTCTGTTACAGAGAGGAAAGAAATGATTCTTCCACATGGCTGAGCATCAGGTTTCTTTGAGCATGAAAGCTGGCTTGTAAAGGGCAGGTGTTCATTGTTGCTTGTTTCCATCAGGAGTGTTTTCTGACATGTAAATACCCTGCCATCCGCTAGCAGCTTTAAGCAGCTCTGCTTTAAAGCCTCCTGTGAGCCTTCCTCAGCCCATCCCAGCATGTGCACAGATTAGCTCCATTTTAGGAGGCAGTCTGTAGTTTCTTTGGTGCTGTGCAACTACAGCTGTGTGAAAAGCACTGGGTGGCAAAAGGGAAGAAGTGGAATAGGTATCTGTGGGTCACAGGCTGGCTCTCATACCCTTCTTCACTTCTGAATTCAGCTCTGAAGACAATCTCTGCTAACTCAGAACAGGAGGGGTTGATTTTCAGCTAAAGTCTGACTGGGGGCAACTCTTTTTCTGAACTAGTCTTTACAGCCAATGGCTGGTTTTTAGTCTTGTTCTGTTTTAGCAGTGCTCATTGTTTAAACAAGTGAGGTTGTCCTTTCCAGTAAACTGAATGGTGCTCTGGGCTCCACAGGCTGTACATGGTGCCTGAGTTAACTCACTCAGCTGTTTAAGCTGTAGCATCTACAAGCCCCCAGCTGGTACCCTGCCTTGTGTACATCTGACTTTATATCCCAGGAAATAAAACTATTGCATTGCACAACCAAACTTACACCATGAAAAATCCACTTTGGTGACTGGCAGCTCAGGAATAACCTCAAGCTGAAGCCAGAGACTCCCTCTGTATTTAAAATACCTAGGGACAACACTGCTTTTACACTCACTCAACAGAGAGGGGTGGGCCCAGGGCTCCTTTCAGCCTGTCAAGTTGCTGCCAGGAGCAATGCTCTCCCATGTGGCAGCCCTGCTAGAGGATCCAGTTTATAAAGTCACCCTCTGACCCAGCTCTCACAGCACTCCTACTGCTGACATGCCAGATCTAACAACCAATGTGGCTGATGAAAAAAGCAAAAAACAGACCAAATTTTGAAGAAAATTTTGAAGAAAAAAGGTAGTTTGTGGGTAAGAATGAGCAGCCAAAACCAGGACAAGGCAATAGCAGTCTAAGCCATCTGACAATAGTAAACTGAAAGGTGCCTGGCAGATGACGCACTGAAACTGTCAAGTCTGTAATCTGGAGTGAAGGGAGAGGGAGAAGAGAAAGGCCAAAAAGGCAGGGAGGACTTACACCCATTGGAACTTTTCCCTGGATGGAGCAGGACAGTTTAGACCCTCTTTCTTGGGCAGCCACAAACCCTGCTCTACAGAGGCTCTGCAATAAAACATAACTTACCATGGAGCACAGGGAGCAATTGCCAGGTCCCTGCACTCCAGCCGCACCTGCACAACAAGTAGTACTTCTGCCATGTCACCCTTTATCTATACAAAAAGAACTAAGGGGATGTTTTGGGGGACAGCTAATGTTACGGTACTTTTCTGAAAGGCAATCTGCCTATGGCATAGTTGAACACCAGGCTCCCATAAATAATTAGTAAGGCAAATCTTCGCCTTGCCTTTTATCTTTGACACAGTGACTGGAATGCACCCTGCTACCATCTGTGATTATAATTCATGCGTCACTAAAACCACAAGGTATGCTTTTTGCACGGCTGATGTCCATCCTCCACCCATCAGCACTGCCCATAAATCTCCTTTTTATCCAAAGATGCTAGGACCCACTGGCAAAATCTGAAGACTTGCCAAGTATTTGCTTGAAATATTAATATATTGTTAAAACCAGGAGCTTTTCACAAAAGACATATCTGACATTTCTGAGGAGTGTCTGTTGAGCTAGGGTATCTGGAAAATGTCTGTTGTGAGCATGATCGAAGAAGTGGTTCAGAATAGTCTTTTGCAGTAGGAAACAGTTTCAGCAAGGACCTTGCTTCATTAGAATGGGGGATACTGATAGAAGCTAACCTAAACCAGCTGCTATATTTATTGCCATCTGTAGGTGTTTTGATATTAATAGCAATAACAATTACATCAATAACAATGATAACAATAATAAATCAGTGGAGGTTGGGCTGCCCACAGCAGGCTCACTGCCTCACAGTCTTTCCTGTTTGTTTACTGTGCTGTACAGTATCCCTAAGAGCGACTGCATATTAAAGGAAAACTAAAACCAAAACCAATCAAAAATCATCTCTGCATATTTTTAAGACCCACTGCAAAGTCTATGTAGGCTATGAAAACATGTACAGCCAAAGTACTGGAATCATAACTGAAACAAATAAACCCCCTCAGACAATCCAAACCAAGAGCCTTTCCTTGTGTACACAGACTTGATCCTAAACAAAGCCAGGGAGACAGCTTAGGGCAGAAGCTTTTTGTGCCATGGCACTATGGAAAACCAGGCCATTCCCCAAGGGACTGACACCATTTCCACAGGTATCCCACTTGTCTGGGTACACCTATAGGCTGACAAAATGTTTTTATCCTGACAATTGTTAAGGTGCCTGAAATTGCTTGATATTATGAAATACTTAGTTCAGTGTGGTCCTCTACAGTGCTGCTAGCTGGTTGGGAAATTATAGTACCCCAGTGCAGATTCTTAGGGAATAACCTTTTTTTTTCACCTCTGCCACAATAATGCAGGTGTAGCTAAACCACCCACAAAGAAACCATGAAGACAGGCTGAGAAAGTTGGGCTGTTCAGCCTGGAGAAGAGAAGACTGCATGGAGACCTCATAGCAGCCTTCCAGTATCTGAAGGGGGCCTATAGGGATGCTGGGGAGCGGCGCTTCATTAGGGACTGTAGTGACAGAACAAGGGGTAACGGGTTCAAACTTAAACAGGGGAGGTTTAGATTGGATATAAGGAAGAAATTCTTTCTTGTGAGGGTGGTGAGGCACTGGAATGGGTTGCCCAGGGAGGTTGTGAGTGCTCCATCCCTGGCAGTATTCAAGGCCAGGTTGGATGAAACCTTGGGTGATATGGTTTAGTGTGGGGTGTCCCTGCTTATGGCAGGGGGGTTGGAACTGGGTGATCTTAAGGTCCTTTCCCACCCTAACTATTCTATGATTCTATGATTACTTTGTCTGAAATAGCTAGCATTAATGCTGTAGTGAGAAAAGGACAATGATTCTTCTCTTGTACAATACAGAAGTCATGACAGCCTAGACTGATAGCAGGGAAGGGAAGACGCGAGGTGACTGAGGACTAGCTCTAGATCAGACTCATTTTGTTGTGTGCCGTGGTGTGCTTTTATGGGCAGTTTTGGAAATAACTGGTGCCAAGAAGAGGAATTTTGACAAACTCTCATGGAAAAGTCCTAATCTCTTCTTGCTTATTTTGGCATTTCTCCACCTGTGGTGTCACCACTGGTCACCCTCTCTGACCCCCTATGGCACAGCTAGCCAGATGTGTTTTATCCCTTTTGTCTTTACCATACCATAGGGAAGGGGAGAAGATCCTTATGAGGAACAGCTGAGGGAACTGGGGATGTTTAGCCTGGAGAAGAGAAGGATCAGGGAAAACCTTACTGTTTTCCATGAGGAGGTTGTAGTTAGGTGCGTCTTGGTTTTTTCTCCCAAGTAACAAGCAATGGGACAAGAGGAAATGGCCTGAAGTTGCACAAGGGAGGTTTAGCTTGGTCATTGGGGAAAATTTCTTTCCAACCTACATGGTTGGAAGGAATTCTACAAATATTGCACAGATGCTATGGGTGCATAAATCCAAGCTAACATGTGTCAGAAATGGTATGTCCGCAGCTGATACAGCCCAGGGGCAGAGGGTTCAGCCCTGCTTTTCTATGAGCCTGTGGTATTCAGTGAGTCCCATAGTCAGGAGGCAGAAAGCTGGAGGAAGCCACTGAGACACCAAATTTTCAGGACGCTGTAATAGCTTTGAGAAAAAAAGTTAATGAAAAAAAGAGCTTTGGGGAAATGTGAGGAGCATCAGAAATTCAAATTTTGAAACTTGCCTGGGGCACCACTTTTAGAATAATCAAGCCACAATAAACAATGTTGGCTTGATATAGGGTTATCCTTACAGCTATGTAATGTTCATCTTCACTAGAAAATGGTGCTAAGTGTGTGGGGTTTGGTACAAGATTTAGTGCCTTTGTGGAAAAGCCTAGTGAGAGGCTTTGGCAAAAGTTGGTCTGAGCTGTGCCTGGCTCAAATTGTACCAAACACTGGTAAGTCCTTAGCCTTCAACTCAGCTATTTGCAGCATAAGGTCTGGGAAGCAGAGCTGGTCTAACTCACAGCAGTTTGAATGAATCAGAGGCTTTAAAATAGTTCTCATCACCTCAGCCTCTACCACTCTGTATGTCTGTCTGCATGTAGGACTACTTTTATGGTCAGATTCTTATCTGCCTCTGTAATAGCCTTGGTGTAAGAGCTCATATCAGCAGGGACTCAGGTCTGCAGAAGTTTATCTGTCTATTGCATAAGCCACTGTCTCATCTATTAGGATGCAACTGAAAATCTGCTAAGACTGTCTGCATATCAGAGAATGGAATTAAAAGCTACCTGTCTAAAGTACAAGTGGCCTCAGCCATTTGAACAGTGTGGTGGTTATTTGCAGAGATCATGTAGAGTTCTCCAGCCCAAACTGAAGCAAATGGTTAGCTACCAGAAGCCTACGGTGTTACTAGGAAAAGGGTTATAGGGTTACAGAGCCACTTTCATAGGGCTCTGTGAGAAATTATGCAGTCAGGGATCAGGATAAGGACCATCCCTGTGATGTGCAACTCCATTGCTAAAGGCAACTTCATTGCTAGGATGGAGTCAGACCCATCCTCCTTTCTGAGAAGAGGTTCAACTACCATATCATGACAGAGACTTATTTGTGTGCTGGAGAAATAAGAAAAGGGAGAGGACTACTTACAGATTGCTAATGTGTGATGTTTATAGGACATGTGTGTTTTCACCTTGAGTGTAAGGCAGGATACTCACTTTCTACCACACTGCATTCAGGGCTTGACTCAAAGACCCTGAAAACTTCCCATTGGCTTCACTGGAGTTTGAATCATCCCTAAAGCTACCCAACAGCCTGGAAGGGGGAAAAGATAAACTGCATTTTTTCATATGGAAAGATCCAGGAAAATAGCTCAGGCAGAGAGAAGTGGGATATTGTGATGTTTTGGGGTTTGTTGGGGGTCTGTTTTTTGTTGCTTGGATCAGTTTTAGTTCCCCACAGCAGCTCATAATCTAATGCCTGGCTTATTTTTAATGCTGCATTTTTCTTGCTGAGAATGTTAGGGAGAGCAGCCCACAGGACCTTTGGCCACAGGGCCCAGCAGACAGCTGAAATGGAGCAGTAGGATATCCTGCAGAAGAATGCATTCCATGATCCAGCCAGGACCCCTACAGTGCCAGAGAGAGCAGGATGGGGTTGCAGAGCTGTGCTGAGATATCCTCTCACCAGTGTCATGCTGAGCAGAGGCTGCACTGGGGGGCAGAAGGGGACCAGCAACTGGTGTAGGAGCACCAGATAGTATCCGGAGCCCATAGATTCAACAGCAGGGATTACAAACCCATTGCAGTCCTTGTGGCTACCCCAGGGGTTGGTGAACAAGCCCCAGGAAAGATAAAAGTTGATTTTAACATGAGCTATGCTTCTGTTTAGCCTGGGCCTGTTCCAAAGTCAGTCTTAATGCTCTGCTTTGTGTTCTGGCTGAACTAAGCTTTGCTTTTCCATTTCTGAGAAAGCCCAGAAAGCAGGCTCCTGGTGCGAAAGCCCTATCAGCCAGGCTGCTGATGTGAAACAAAAGCCTCATGTTTATTTCTTTTCACATCCTTTTGGGTTAGAACCCCATAGATGCAATTTAACAGGAGCATCCTAAAAATAGCATCTTCAAAACAGTTGGAAAATCAAGATTCTTACTTTTTAATGATTACCTTAAGCAGCCCTACTTTATGATCTGGCCTTGGAACTAACATCACACAACCAATCAGCCTTATAAACAAGAACAGTTTTCACACCTTGCTAGTTTTAAGATAGAGTGCCTTTTAATGTCTTCTCTACTAATTAGCAGCAATAACTTCCCCGTCTCTTGGCAGAGGTTCTTTTTAATGTATGGCAATAAACCCACCAAACATTATGGTCTTTTATTCAAAGAGTCTTGATAAGAGATAAGCAAACATAATGGCACTAATTTCCCCCCACAAATGGCCACCTCCACTTACCTGCCTGGGCAGGAGTTGGCAGGAGGGGCTGAAGATGGGGAAACACTTCAGTAGGGCTGCAGTGGCCAGGAGGATGGAGCAGAAGGTTATTGCTATGGCCCTGTCACAGGGTTCTGTGCAGCTAAAGCAAAGTGCAAAGCCCAGGGGAAACCATGGATACAGTGGATTAATAAACCCTGTGGTTTTTTCAGAGGCAGAGCATGCTGTGCAGCTGCTGTGATGCTGCCTTACAGCTCTCCTCTTTCTCACAGGAGAGCTCTGAGACATCTGCCAATAAACATAATGTCAGTAAAGAAAAAAAGCCATCCAAGTACAAATAGAAGGGGCCAAAGCCTCCTTAGCTGTGGTTAGTCTCAAAGCATCTCTGTGATCTGGATGTTGCCAACAGTAAGTCCAGCTCTTGCACTCTCCCTCTTACAAATAGCTATGCTGAAGCAGTATCAAGTACTGGCTGGGCTAATATCAACAGTGTGTATTAAGGGAATACACACAGGCATGCTAAGGAGTAATAAATGATCCGGAACACACCCTTGCATGCCCATTTTAGAATAAACATTTACAGTTTCAGTTCTTCAGAAGTCGACAACAGGGACAGCCTAATGCCATAATGCTGGGAATTGTCAGCTTGGACTGCACTGAACATAGACCTTTCTATGCAAGCTGTCTCATTATTCCTAGCTAATACAATTATCTGTGCTCATATTTTCCATGCCATCTCAATACAACACTCAGACATTTCAAACTGATAGTTTAATTAAATTGTGGCAACTGGAGTTATTTCAGTTGCAGGAGTATCTGAGGAAGAGATAAACGTGACACTTGTGTTCAGGGAAGGGGATAGACTGTTCTGTGTGAAGATGAGGCTTTCAACAGGCTGAATATCATTAGCATCTGAATCCTCTATAAATCATTCTCTTTTCACACATTTCAAGTTGGATGCTTCAAGATGGAAACCATCAAGATCACTTGTGGAAATCTTGTTTTACACACATAAGGAAAGCTGGAGATCCAGCTATTCCTCTGTGCTTAAGTATTTTTATGTGGTTTAGACATCCTCCATGCAGCCAGATTGGCCTTTGCTTTTACTAGCCACCCAAGACCAACATTAGATTTCCGTGTTTCAAGTTATGTGACTAAATAGCAACCACAGCAAGCAGTAAGACCAGCAAGGATCAATAATAGACGGAGGCATCCTAGTGACCTGAGCAATGAAAACAGGGCCCTCTGAATCAGCAACATCATCCATCAAAGGAGAAGGATTAGACCATTACTGATGTGAAACAGCCCATGGTAGGACAGCCAAGTGGGTCAGACAGCCATGCACAGGAAAGGCAGATACTGCTTAATATGATGCAGGACTTAACAGAAAGGAGAATTTGAGGATTGCATAAAATTTCTTACAGAAGGTTTCTAGGGGACTGTGAGATTGTGTGGGTCCCAGTAATGGATGCTTATGAGAAGGAGGAGGCATTCGGTAATGGAGGCACCAATATGACTTGGAGGGGTAATAAGCATGAAAAAATAGAGGGGAAAAGGAGATAAAATGGCCCAGTTGAGTGTACACTTGTTTGACTGAGTCCTGTGGTTCATCACCACCATCTGGAATGGGTTGCCAGAGGAAGTTGTGAATTATGGAATAGTTAGGGTTATAAAGGATCTTAAGATCATCTAGTTCCAATCCTCCTGCCATGAGCAGGACCACTACACACTGAGCCATGTTACCCAAGACTCTGTCTAACCTGTCCTTGAACACTGCCAGGGATGCAGCATTCACAACTTCCTTGGGCAACCCATTCCAGCATCTCACCACCCTAACAGGAAAGAATTTCTTCCTTAGATCCAATCTAAACCTTCCCTGTTTAAGTTTTAACCCTACTGCTACAGTCCCTAATGAAGAGTCTCTCTCCAGCATTCTCATAGGCCCCCCTCAAATACTGGAAGGCTGCTATGAGGGCTTCACACAGCCTTCTCTTCCCCACGCTGAACAGCCCCAGCTTTCTCAGCCTGTCTTCGTATGGGAGATGCTCCAGTCCCTGATCATCCTCATGGCCCTCCTCTGGACTTGTTCCAACAGCTCCATGTCCTTTTTATGCTGAGGACACCAGAGCTGCACACAATACTCCAGGTGAGGTCTCACGAGAGCAGAGTAGAGGAGCAGGATCACATCCCTCGACCTGCTGGTCACGCTCCTTTTGATGCAGCCCAGGATACGGTTGGCTTTCTGGGCT
>NDXB01007672.1:21284-31782 GCA_002631895.1 Agapornis roseicollis | reverse complement strand
GGCCCAGAAACCCCCCCCCCCCCCCCCCCAGTGCTTGGGGAGACCCATGATGGAGGAATATGGTCAGTCTGGATGAATTCCCAGATCCTTTCTCCAAGCAGAGGTGGTGGGTTAAGAATCAGTAGTGGGGGGAATAAACTCAAGCCCCAGACCTTTACCTTGGTGGAGAAGGAGTCGTATTTGGTCAGATACTGCTTGCAGTCTGTAGTCTGGAACTCCTTCAAAGCCTGGAGAGGAAACAGCGATGAGTTACTGAGGAAAGAAAGCACGTTCCCAAAGTGCATCCCTGGATTCTGTTAGCATGGACCGGGATGTGGTGACCCCTGGAGCTGAGTTAGGGATAATGGATCCTGCTGCTTGAGCCTCAATCTGGGCAAGTTGTGGCCTTAATGTGGCATCTTCTGCTTCATCTGAGGCTTGGCAAGTGCTCCAGAGAAGGGAACGTGTATAAAGAGGGTTTCAGCTAGCTGCCCTTGTTTCTGAATGAGTCTTCCTAAGGCTGAAGGACCCTACTCTTCCTCAGCTCATTGCTGAGTCTTCCTCAACACATCGTGCAGACGAGGGTCCACCAGGAAACAGCATCAGCATCTCTTGGATTCCCTTCCCTGTGGGCACGTACCTTCTGCAGTGCTTCCCGGTACAGCTGCTCGGCGCTTTTGCCTCTCTCCGATGGCTCCACTGGGTAATTGAGGATGTTGGGGTTCTTGTTCACTTCCTTGGCTCTTACCCGAGTGCCGTTCACCAGGTACCAAGTGTTCTCATCGGTCTGGATGAAGGGGTTTAGCTTCAACTCAAACTGCTTGATGAACTCCCGGACCAGTCTGAGACATGAGGCACATGGTGACAAGTGCTTGCGAGCGACCAACCAACCAACCAACCCCAAAACCTGGCCCTTAAAGCACGAGGAGCATGAAAGGATGCTTTCCCCTTGAGTATGTTGTTGGAGCCATGCGTTGTGTTGGCCTGCGTTGTGTTGGCCATGCGTTGTGTTGGCCGTGCGTTGTGTTGGCCGTGCGTTGTGTTGGCCGTGTGTTGTGTTGGCCATGCGTTGTGTTGGCCATGCGCTGTGTTGGCCATGCATTGTGTTGGCCATGCATTGTGTTGACCTGTGTTGTGTTTGCCATGCATTGTGTTGGCCATGTGTTGTGTTGGCCGTGCATTGTGTTGGCCATGCATTGTGTTGGCCATGTGTTGTGTTGGCCATGCATTGTGACAGCCCCTTCCTCCTGCTGCCGATACCCAAGTCCTCCTCTCAAACCTCGGAGCAGGCCTGTTCCTCCCCTGATCCCGGCGGTGGAGCAGGGCACCTCCTCACCTGTGCTTGCTTGGCAGGCGCATGGCTCCCAGCTCCACGTACCAGTCCTGCCCCTCAGGCCGGTATGTGCTGACCCGGCCACCGACCCGGCCGCTGGCCTCCAGAATGGTGATCTGCAATCAGAGGTGGGTGAAGTCCGCACGTGCTCGGCCAATGCAGCCAGTTGAAGCAGAACACTGCATACCAAGCTGGCAGGCATGGTGACAGGCAGCATCCATGGGCCACCGGGTGGGACAGGTTCCCTCCAGATGGCAAATGAATCCTTCGCAGAGCCAAACCCATCCCTTGGGTTCATTTAGAGACCATCATTTAGAGAAGGAGCTGTTTGGTGTGAAGCTCCCCTTCACCCCCTCCTGTCCCTGTGCCTAAACCAGATGAGATCACCAGAGCCCAATTGCTTTTCCTTTTCCCACCGCTATGATCCATTCTCTTCTCCCTCTTCACATTGGAAAACCCTCAGGGTAGGTAAACAAGACCCAAAGGCGCTCGTGTCTCACACAACCACTGACCCTGTGGCCGGCATCTTGGAGCAGCTTCGCTGCTGTGAGCCCACTTATCCCTGCACCGACGATGACCACGTCTGCTGGGTGATTTGCAGGCTCCAGCCCATCTTTGACAATGTCCAGCAGCTCTTCGTAGTCTTTGTCATGGAGACAATACCACGGGAAGCTTTGGAACCTCTTGGCACTCAGGAGACCTGCCAGCAGGAGGATTTGGACGAGGACTGGAGAGAGGAGAGGAGAGAAGAGAAGAGAAGGCACTTGTCAATGAGCATGCAGGTTCATTCCTAACAGCCAGGAGTGAGACAGCACAGATTGCCTCCAAGTACATTGGTGTCCAAGCCCAAAGAGGAGCAGTATCAATCTGATTCAAGTCAACTGGTACGGTGATTCCCTATGGGATCAGCAGGTCTTACGAGATGCTGGATGTCAAGTAGTGTCAGGAAATGTGATTTTGAAGGAGAAATCAAGCCTATGGATGATTCCTTTCCTTTCACATTCTGCTTTCGTGAGTTCCCCAGATGAGTTTGGGCCCCTTTGAATAAGCTCTGAAGGATCCATGATGAAGGAGGGTCCTTGGTGCCACTCACACACATGGAGTTGAGGCAATCTTGTCCCAGTTGCCCTTTCCTGTCCCTTAGTAACCCACGGCGGTTTGGATGCAGTGGGTAGGAGGAGAAGACAATAGCATATTGATAGGTGCACACTATTGCATAGAGAGCTGGACAGATGAGCCAGAGATAGTAGGAGATAGGGCTTATCTACTGAAATCAGATAAGACTCCGGCCCATCCAGAACAACCATTCCTACCACACCAGAAACAGCATTATCCCAGGGGAAGGAGGTTTGACCAGAAACCTGGGGATTGCACCAGGTTTGGCTTCAGTTCTCCCAAACGACTTCAAGAACTTCCATTTTCTTTTCCTTCCCCTGAATAGGGGAGGTTTCCTTCCAGGGAATGAAAGGCCATGAGAGGAAAGGTGCTGAACTCCCACCCAGGATCCAAAATCCCTTTGGAATGCTGCTGCTGGATCAGCCTCAGAACTGTTACCCTGCAGGTGACTGCTGGGAACCAAAGCCCAGCTCCTCAAGCAGTCCTTCTGCAGCCTCTGGAGGAATTCCAGCTTCCTGGAGACACCGACAATGCCAGTAAAAACTAATTAGGAAGCGCTTGCTCCAATTAGGCTGCAACAGTGGGGCTGGCTTTGGAGCAGGGCAGAAAGTGATGATAAAGCCACATCGACCTCCTCACCCAGGGCTGCTGCCCTGGTCCTCCCCTCATGGAGGAGGTCAGGCTTTCCATCCCAAACACATTGGGACCATTGGAATGGATGGATCTCCATCTGCCCTCGGACCTTCTTGTGCTGGGAGGAGAAACCATCAGCCTGATGTCCTCCAGGGATGCTCCTGGAGCTTGTTTCCATCTACCCCTGCACAACCAGGAGCATCCCAAACCTGCAAGAGAAGCGTCCTATTGCCCGTAGCTGCTGCCAAGTCAAGCACTGCCCTGAGCTGGAGGAAGGGAGGTTTGTGGTTACTCCCTCAGGAGGTGACACAGAAGGCAGATGTTGAAAACAAACCGAAAACACCCCAAAAGCGGGCATTGAAGGGGAGAGAAGAGCAGGATAAGCCCGAGAGGAGAGGCTGAGATGTGGGGAGAGTCACTCACCGGTCCCAGTCATCCTTCCAGCAGGAAGATGAGTCCTCTGCCAAGATTTGCCTTCCTTTTATACCCTGGCTTAAGACAAGGAGGAGGCAACATAATTGTGGTGGCTGGGGAGGGAACCTGTCAGTCAGGGGCCGAAGGCAGCAGTGATTTGTCATCCCAAGGGGAACCAGCCCTTGAGCATAGCCAGCTCCTTGGTTCCAAGGAACTGGACGGCTTCTTTGTCCTTCCTCACTGGTATCACCAGCTTTGGGCACGAGCCACCGAGTCCACGGCATCTTTGGGAAGTGTCGTGATCATCAGAACACCCGGAGCTGACCGCACCCTTGTCGGGAAGGGCAGAGACCTACCCAGCACCCAAAGGGAAGGGTTTGGGTCTTTCCTTGTGCTGCAAGAGGTGGGATCTGATCCAGGGTCCTGAGATTCATTTGCATCCCGGGGGGAACCTCCGAGCTTGCATCCAGAGCACCCTGCTGGTGGGGAGAATGGGCATCTCCATCTCCTTATGGTCAGTTTTGGCTTCATCCTGTCTCCATTCGGATTGAGTCGATGCCTTCCCTGAGCCGGCAAACACCGGGTGCATTGTACCAGCATCTTCCCCACAATGGGCAGTTTTGACCTCTCAAAGCACACCATAAATCAGCCTGAGGCTCCATCCCGTGCCTGGTTCACCATGTCCTACCCACCACCCAACCCTGTGCAGGCTGCATGGCTCCTGTGACCAAACCAACCCACCACAAACCCCCCTCTCCCAACCACCTCGTCCTTTCTCTTCCTTGCCTTGTGTCCCCTTTGCAGTTAAGCAGACGATGTACTCGTTTGAGGAGGAAATGAAACCCCATGGTGGTGGTTCCCAGACTTCTGCTCCCCAAGGGGTGACCTCAGCACCAAGGTAGGCACGAGCCCCACAGAAGGGGCTTTCCCCAAGGCCTCAGTGGTGTTTTCCTCATGGAACACTCTCCTTCCCCGCAATGCTCTCAGTTCTCCTTGGTTGGAGCCCAGAGCTACGTGCTTCAAAGCAGAAGCAAGCTCTTTCCCTTGTGCTAATAAGAGTCTGGTCTTTAGATGTCTGGGTGTCTTCCCAGACAGGAGAGCTGAGGCCCTGCTCCTGTTTTGGTCTTGCTTTAGTCTTTAGTCTTGATTTGTTCTGTCCTCTTTGAGTGCTGCTCCCTTTAGCTCTTTGATTGCAGCAGCTTGAGCCATGCTCATGGCCGGGCTTTATCCCATTCCCCTCCCAACAACAGTGTGGGGTTTTGCTAAGGTTCATCATCTAGAGGCAGAAGGGAAACCTATGGATCAGAGTGCAGCTCCCACAGTGGAGTTCTGGGGAGCGGTGCTGCCCACTTGTCGTGTTACTTTGGTCTCATGCTGTAGGTAGTGCCCCAGAGGAGTGGATTGAGGGAAGGACTGGGAGCATTGCCTGTGCATCCCATTCTTTCCTCTTTCCAGGAAGCCACGCTTCACCAACCAGCTTCTCTCTGGGTCACTCGGTGCTCTGGGGTTCAGTCACTGACTGTGACTGTGACAAACTGCTTCAGTCACTGGTGATGGGGAGGTTTAGCCCTCGCCACCAGCAGGACCCACTGGACACATCTACGTCCATGGGATCTATGCTCTGGTGATGCAGACCCTGGGGTTCTGTGCTGCACCAACGTGCCTGGGGGTGGAGTGTGGGTGCCCCTACAGCACAGTGGAGCTGTTGTGGTCCCGTTTCCCCTGCGCTGCCTGAACATTCCCCCAAAGCATCCTTGTGGTGCTGCTGCTGGGATGGGTGGTTTGGAAGCGATGGATCCTCTCCATGGTGAATTCCAGGAGCTACCTCTGCCCGCCTCGGAGCAACACACGGAGCTGATTCTTCGCATCCGGTCTGCCTGCTTTCACCACGGGTTCCCCTTCATCTTCCTCACAACCGGGTGGGAACTTTCCTCCCAAGGAAAACCAAAGGGGTTGCACGTTCTCCTTGGGGTTTGGTCTCCGTTTAGGAGGATCCGCCGCTTTGATCCGGGTTTAACCCTTGGGAAAGGCAAAAGCACCATTTCTCTGCAGAATGACCTCAACCCACTTCCAGTTTGTGCCTGATCTCGTCCTGGCTCGTGTGAGGAATATCGGGGTGATTCGTGTCAGTACTGTAAAAGTTCCTACCAACAACTTCAAAATCCCTGTGATCCCTGTGCTTTGAGTGGATTGGGAGCACCCTACGGCTGCTGCAACACGAGTAACTCATCTGAGCTCTTCACAGATCCAAGGAGTACTTTTGTAAGAATTAAGTGGTTGTGATATGTGTGCTCAGTAACCGACCAAACCAGGAACATGGAACCAGGCTGTACATCCTGGTTTTACCCGAGGAGATGACCACAGAAGGAGAAAACATAGATGAAGGCATTGTCCGCTTTTGTGCACCCCCTTTGCAAAGGCTCGGCCTGGAAATGAGACCCAGTAAGAGGAGGACAAGTCAGCTGCCTGGCAAAGAAGGATTGGTCAGGACGATGGCACAAGGAATGGCTCAAGAGGATAAAGGATGCTCCTCCTGGGACTCAACTCAGTGTGCGTTGTGGTGGAGCAGAGACTCCCCGTGCACCCAGCGCTGTTTGCTTCTTGCCCCTCGTCCTGGGTTCAGCAATAGCAGTCAGTGTTTCTCCTCCTTAGTAGCTGGTGCAGCTGGGTTTTGACTCAACCTGGGAACAGAACTGATAACAGGGATGGTTTTGGTTACTGCTTTGATCCGGGTTTAACCCTTGGGAAAGGCAAAAGCACCATTTCTCTGCAGAATGACCTCAACCCACTTCCAGTTTGTGCCTGATCTCGTCCTGGCTCGCGGTTACCAGGTTGTTCTCCTGGTACCTATGGGTGTCTACACTGAAACCTCAGCACCGTGCTGTATCTCTCCCCATGAAGCAGCGATCCTTGATGGAGGCTTTGGGCATTACCTAATGAGCCCAGTGCCTGCCCGTGGCTCCAGAGGGTTTGGAAGCAGGGCAGTTTGATTTATCTTGTTTCGATAAGAAGCTACATAAGCATGTGTCCTGACAAGCTGCTTTAGGATTAACATCAAATTACAGGGTTTATTGTCTGAGCGCGGCATGCCGCCCGTTGCAAAAGGAGTTCCTCCCATGTTCCTGCTGCTGTCTGCTGCTTCCCTGAGCATTACTGGAAACTGAGTTTCCACCTGAAGCCAGTTACAACATGAGGCTTGGAGAAGGACAATGGGAGGGATGGAAACCACGTTGAATCAGCCAGCGTGGGATGGGTAAAGAAAGGACGAGTCTTTGCTTCCAAACCATTGTCTTTGCTTCCAAACCATTGTCTTTGCTTCCAAACCATTGTCTTTGCTTCCAAACCATTGTCTTTGCTTCCAAACCATTGTCTTTGCTTCCAAACCATTGTCTTTGCTTCCAAACCATTGTCTTTGCTTCCAAACCATTGTCTTTGCTTCCAAACCATTGTCTTTGCTTCCAAACCATTGTCTTTGCTTCCAAACCATTGTCTTTGCTTCCAAACCATTGTCTTTGCTTCCAAACCATTGTCTTTGCTTCCAAACCATTGTCTTTGCTTCCAAACCATTGTCTTTGCTTCCAAACCATTGTCTTTGCTTCCAAACCATTGTCTTTGCTTCCAAACCATTGTCTTTGCTTCCAAACCATTGTCTTTGCTTCCAAACCATTGTCTTTGCTGTTAATGTGGGTTTCTTTCTTCATGAAGGGGGGAGAGAAACCAATCAGGGTTTGGTCCTCGAGTACCAGAGCGGGCAGATGTTGGTGTGGCATCCACAGGGCCTTTGGCAGTGCATGGAGGAGCTTGAAGGAAGCACGGGGAGGTGTGTAAGAGCACTGCAGGTGGAAGTGAAGAGGAAGCTGTGTATGTAAAGCAGGGGAAGGGAAAAACCCGGGTGGATTCATTAGTCACAGACACAAAGCTGAGGTGTGCAGGCCGTTTCTAGTGAGGAAAGATGCTCTTTCAAAGGACTTCCTTCCAACTCATTTCCTGCTCATCCAGAAGGCTCCCAAGGCACATGGAGCACGTCCGCGGCCGTTGCAACACTCGAGGTTGGGCTGATGCTCCGGGGAACAAGTGGTCGGTGTGAGGCTGCAGTCCTGGGTGCAGCAGCAGCCGTTTCCCTCCTCAGCAGCGGGTGCAAGCGCTGTGGGTTTGGCTTGCAGCCTGGGAACGGCGCTGGGAACACCGATGGCTTGGGTCGGTGCTCAGTGATGTTTACTCTAACCAAGGACTTTGTGAGCCTCATGCTCTGCACCGGAGGAGGGGAGGCCGGGAGGAAGCAGGGACGGGACACCTGACCCAAGGTAGCCAAAGAGCTATTCCATACCATAGCACGTCATGCCACTGTATAAACTGGGGGCAGCTACCCTGAAGGGCTGGATCACTGCTCGGGTCGGGCTGGGTATGGGTTGGTGGGTGGTGAGCAGTTGTGTTCTCTCCCCTTGTTATTCCCCTTCTCATTATCATGACCAGTGGCAGCAGTGGTTTGTGTTCTACCTTAGGTACTGGGCTGCTCTTATCTCAACTCGTGGGGTCTACGTTCCTTCGATTCTCCTCCCCATCCCATCTGGGGGAGTGAGCAAGTGGCTTCGTGGTTCCGGATTGCTGGCTGGGCTTAACCCACAGCTGTTCTTTGTGGGGCACAAAGTGTTCAGATAATGACAGGTCTATGGGGTTCAATGAGGATAGAGGAGGAGCAGGAAGTTCTCCCCGAGGCTGGACACAGGGTGTGTGGGACACCATGGGCAAGCACCTAGGCCAGCGGGCCCCTCCAGTGCTTTGGGAGCTCATCACTGAACAAGTAAAATTAGTCAGGCACTTGAGTGAGGCGTGTTGTCATCCTGGTTATTACAGGAATGTAATTATACTTTATACGTGTTTAATTTATATAAGTATGTCTTTATATATTCTATATGTGTATAAATTAATAGCAATTAAATTAAAACCACATTAAATTAAACAGAGAGAGTTCATGCAGTAACATGAACAACAGTCGGGTGGAAGATTCTCCTTGGGGGGGGGGGTGAGCACCCCAGCGCCACGGTTGCCATGGTTGCCAAGATGGAATCCGCCGGGATTCTATCCTTTATGAGCTGGTGGGAGATGTTGTTCTCTTGGCCAATGGGAGGGCTCCGAGCTGCCCCTCATTTGCATCCTCACTTGTATAAAAGGGGCAGCTCAGGGGGTTCTGGGGGCTCAAAGGGTCCGGGCAGCGCAGGGCTGAGACTGAGCCATGGTGTCCGTTGCTGTGGTGTCCGTGAAGGGAACAAAGAGGAGAACCCGGCAGAGGAGGAGGTCCCAGAAGGAAAGGAGGCCTCGGCATGGGAGCGGACGCAGGAGCCGTAGCAGGAAATCCATGGCCAAGAAGAGGAAGCCTTCGGAGCCGCGGAAGCATCGGCCCCTGAAGAGGAAGAGAAGAGCTCCCAAAGGCTCCTTGCGCTTCGATGCCAAGAAGCTCAAGGGGGCCGGGGGGGCCGGGCGGTTCCTCTCCCGCGAGGCCAAGGGGCTCATGGTCACCTTCGTGGAGAACATCTACAAGCAAGTGTGGAGCGAGGCCGAGCGGCTGCGGAGGGAGAGCCACGAGGCCCTGGTCAGCCCCGTGCACGTCCGAGCTGCCCTGCAGAGCGTGATGCCCGAGAGGAGCTGGAAGCAGGCGGCCTTCAGGAACAGGCACCGGAGGAAGGCTCCTGCGCCCCAAGGGAAGGGATTTAAAGCTCCTCAGGTGCTGAGGGCCTGTGCAATGCCCCACGAGGGGGGAGTCTGAGGAACTGGATTGGCCAGGCAATAAAGTCCCAACAGCGGCTTCTGGTGGTGTCAGGGGGTTCTTTGGCAGGGAGGGATGATGGGGGGCTGGGTTGCGGCTCGGTGTTTCATCACCGAGCAGCTGTAAGTGGGGTTTGCCTTAATACGGGCTTCCAGGGCCCCCTTGCTGCAAGCAGATGGTTTGATATATTGACTGTATGTATTGGAATTGCCAGCAGATGATGGGGAAAAGACCCGCTGGTCAAAATTGCCCGAGGATAGTGATGGTGAGATGTGCTAAACCCACCCCTCACCAAGGCATTGCCCATGACAAAGCAGTGGCTCTTTGGAAGAGCAGCCCGTGCAGCAAGGGTGCCAATGGCTTTTGAAACAACGGAGTTTGCCCTCGCTGTGTGTGCTTTAAGGCTTGGATTGGCTGCGACAAAGCCTATTATTGGCATCAGCAGAAGAGAGGGGAGGAAAATATTAGGGGGTGGTATTATGTTGAAGGGGAGAAAAGGATCTTCCCTGACCGGGAATCGAACCCGGGCCGCGGCGGTGAGAGCGCCGAATCCTAACCACTAGACCACCAGGGAGCCGCTGTTGGGGGCTTGCCGCCATTGCACTCTGCAATGGGTGAATGGGAGCGATGGGTACAGGACTGAGAATTCGGGGTAAAAAAGCGAGGAATCGGGGTTTTCCCTACGGGGCGGAGGGCAACGATTCCAATAGATTATAGAAAGTTTATTTTTCAGCAGGAAAACGTGTGTCAGAAGTGGGATTTGAACCCACGCCTCCATTCGGAGACCAGAATTCCCAGGGTAGGGAAAGCAGAGCCTTGAGTCTGGCGCCTTAGACCACTCGGCCATCCTGACACTGTCTGAAGCACTGCTCCTCCTCCTCATCCTTCCACATCCCACCCTTCCTTATCTCCTTTGCGCCAGCCTTGATGTGCAGGAAGGTCGGGAATTTTGCAGCAATCACCCTGTTTTCCACAGCCTCTATTGCTCGCTCGGGATCAAACCAGGATTTGGGGTTTGGGAAGTGCCAGAGCAGCAACCTTCCTCACAGTGAGTGCAATAAGGGACCAAGGAAGACCACAGATCAAGTTGTTTCTCCGCAAGGAAATGCAGGGTTTGGGGTTAAGTGAGAACAGAAGTGGATGTTCTCTTGGCGTCATTCCGCGTTCCTCAGGCAGAATTCCCTATGCAAATTGTGGGTGAGGTTGAGCTACGTCACAAAGGCTTGGCTGCAGTTGCCGCCCCCCCCCCCCCCCCCCCC
>NDXB01007671.1:0-10515 GCA_002631895.1 Agapornis roseicollis | reverse complement strand
CTTAAAACTAATTCTAAAGGGTTTTACATTTTATTTTGTAATTCTGTACCCCCCTTGTTTCAAAAGAAATACTGATTTTCCCTTGTAACTTCATTACCACTACTCTGAGAGTTGTCTGATGTATTTAACTTCCCTAATTTTTATGTATTTTCACCATTCTTGATAGAATAACCATTTCTAATGTCCTCTTTTCAGATGTAGCATGCCTAGGCAAAGGCTCTTTCCTTTATTTTCCAATTTTTTCCTTCCCTTACTGTTTATTCGTTCAGATTGCTCTCACTTTTCCAGTTGCTGCTTTCAGTTTTAGGGTGTAAAAGCCTGCCTGTCTTTCAGTAGTCTAATTATCTCTTCTAGACAACTCTTTAATTATGTCTATATCCACCTTTTTGTATCTACCTACTTTTCTTGTAGAAAGGCAACTTCTTTAGAGGCAGCTTGTACTGAGCATATGGTTACAGAGTGTGTTTGAAGCTTTCATTGTGAAAAATCATGGCAGTCAGGGAAGTTCCTGACGACTTGAAAAAATATTAACCCNTCAGTAGTCTAATTATCTCTTCTAGACAACTCTTTAATTATGTCTATATCCACCTTTTTGTATCTACCTACTTTTCTTGTAGAAAGGCAACTTCTTTAGAGGCAGCTTGTACTGAGCATATGGTTACAGAGTGTGTTTGAAGCTTTCATTGTGAAAAATCATGGCAGTCAGGGAAGTTCCTGACGACTTGAAAAAGAAAAATATTAACCCCCATTTTCAAGAAGGGGAAAATGGATGACCCAAGGAATTACAGAGCAGTCAGTCTCACCTCTGTGCCTGGCAAAATCTCAGAGCAGATTCTCCTGGCAGGCATGCTGAGGCACATGAAAAACAACGAGGTGCTTGGTGGCAGCCAGCATGGCTTCACTAAGGGGAAATCCTGCCTGACCAACTTGGTGGCCTTCTGTGATGGGGCTATGGAACCAATGGGCAGGGGTAGAGCAGTTGATGTCATCTACCTGGAATTGTGCAAAGTGTTCGACACTGTCCCACACAACATCCTTGTCTCTAAATTGGAGAGACATCAGCTTGATGGATGGAGCCCTTGGTTGATAAAGAACTGGCTGGATGGCCGCACACAAAGAGTTGTGGTCAATGGCTCAGTGTCTGGCTGAAGACCAGTAACGAGTGATGTTCCTCAGGGACCAGTGTTGGGACCGGTCTTGTTCAACATCTTTGTTGGTGACATGGACAGTGGGAATGAGTGCATCCTGAGCAAGTCTGCTGATGACACCAAGCTGTGTAGTTCGATGGATATGCTGGAGGGAAAGAATGCCATCCAGAGGGACATTGACATGCTTGTGAGGTGGGCTGATGCCAACATTAGGAAGTTGAACCATGCCAAGTGTAAGGTCCTGCACCTGGGTTGGAGCAATCCCAGGCACAGCTACAGGTTGGGCAGAGAAGAGATTTAGAGCAGCCCTCTGGAGAAGGACTTGGGGGTGGTGGTCAATGAGAACATGAACATGAGCTGACTGCAGTGTGCGCTTGCAGCCCAGAGAGCCAACTGCATCCTGGGCTGCATCAAAAGGAGCATGACCAGCAGGTTAAGAGAGGAGATCCTGCCCACTCTGCTCTCATGAGACCTCACTTGGAGCATTGTGTGCAGTTCTGGTGTCCTCAACATAAAAAGGACATGGAGCTGCTGGAGCAAGTCCAGAGGAGGGCCATGAGGATGATCAGGGGACTGGAGCAGCTCCCATATGAAGATAGGCTGAGAAAGTAGGGGGCTGTTCAGGCTGGAAAAGAGAAGGCTGCATGAAGACCTCATAGCAGCCTTCCAGTACCTGAAGGGGTCTGTAAAGATGCTGGTGAAGGACTCTTCACTAGAGACTGTAGTGATAGGACAAGGGGTAACGGATTAAAATTTAAACAGGGGAACTTTAGATTTGATATAAGGACGAAGTTCTTTAGTGTAAGGGTGATGAGGCACTGGAATGGGTTGCCCAGGGAAGCTGTGAATGCTCCATCCCTGATGGTGTTCAAGACCATGTTGGACAGAGCCTTGTGTGGCGTGGTTTAGTGTGAGGTGTCCCTGCCCATGGCTGGATGATCTTAAGGTCCTTTCCAACCCTAACTGTTCTATGATTCTATTAAATGATAACAGGCAGCAAAGAGAAAAAAATACTGGTCCAAAAACTTCACGTCAGAGGTTACACATAATGCAGTAATAGCTACCTTGTCAAGTAAGACTGAATGACAGGAATAGAATTAAAGCAATCTAAGTTTACCAGCAACAAGAATTACTGTACAATAGGCCATCAGGAGGGAGTCCAGATCAGCCCAAAGCTTTATGTTTCAAGAAATGAACCCTAAATGAACCCTAGATTAACTCCCATCCACCACTGCTTGTTCTCTAGAGGGCTGCAGGCACTGCCTGAAGGAACATAGGGGAGACCTGCAAGGCTGAGAAAGCTTAAAGGCAGCTGGGAGTGGGAGAATGCTGAGAGCTCACTGCAGGAGAAATCTTCACAGTCCCCTGCGTGGTAAGGGTCTGGGTGCAGGGCACTGCAGCTACAATTCCTGCCTCTTAAAGCTGATGCCTTTGAAAGTTTATGGGATCTGTCAGGAGGATTCTCTTGTTTTCTCTACTGTAGACAAGAGGAGGATGTGCTCCAGACCAGGGTTTGTCTGCTGGACCATCCGAGGGACAGGCTAATACAACTCTTCTGTCCCACTGGTGGCTGCAGGGTGTGAATCTGGGTATGCAGCCAGGGGTGCCCACTGCTGTCCTTCTGAGCAGGGTCCTGCAGCCCAGGGCCTGTGCCCTGGGGCAGGGATTCTGCTGCCTGGCAGGGTCAGCACTCAGCCTGCCCAGAAGCTCCCCATAGTGCTGGGGGTGGGGGAAGCTGGGGACGGAGGGAAAAATCCCTGGAAGGGAAGTCTTCTGCTCTTTAGAGTGTGCTGTGGGTACAGGGCTGCTCACATCTCCTGATCACTCGATATTTGCAGAGTCCTTCTGAAAGATACTGAGGCAGCACTTGCCTTAGAAGAATGAATTCTTTGATTTTTTTTTCACTGTAGGTTGGCTGGGCAGACAGTGGGAGCTGGGAATTCATTTTTCTGCTTTGGAGAAGGAACTGAGACCCCAGTTCTCATCAGCACTGTCTGAGTTGTTCCTCACCTCCTGCGCACCAAGAAATGCCCCTGGGCAGTGCCCTGATGCTGGAAGGTGTCTGCAGGGCAGAGCTGAGTACAGAGCCCATGGGATGGGCTCTAGGAGCACTGACAGGCAAGAGACCTGGCCACAGAAAAGCAGCTCCTGTCAAGGACAGCTCCAACAGGCAGAGCCATGGCCAGGGAGTGGGGGGAAACCGCAAACCAGCCCTGGGGGGAGGGTGCATTCCGGAAACTCGCTTGTCACTGGGTGCCTGCTGGGCATGGTCTACTGGGCAGTGTTCTTCGCTTCTCCCCATGAGATCTCCGTGACCTACCCTTTGAAACAGTGCTCTCCTGACCTCATCACAGGGCACATATTTGTAGGGGTTCTTAAAATTAATTTGTGTGTGAATGCATCTTAAAGGCAGTGCAAGTCTAGGCACAGATAAAATGGGAAAGAACTTTTGGACATAGCAGCTCTCCTGACACTGCACTGACCTACAAAGAGCTGAGATCTTTTGCCTGTTTCAATCCACTTCCAATTTTCAGTCATACAAAGAATGATTTATACCCCTAGAAAGAAGACTCAGCAGGTTTTATGCTAGTCAATAAAAAACAGAGTCAGAACCATTCTAAGGACAAGCTAAGTGCTGCTTCTGAAAGTCACACCCATCCAAGCCATGAGTGCAACTACTGAACTTTTACCATAAAGTTGGATTTCATCTTATCTTCCAAAGCTGTACAAACCACTGCTTCAGATCACAGCTGACTCCATGGCAGCACATGGGCAGAGGTCCTGCTCCTCATACTGCACTCAGCCAGCACAAATAAGAGAAAGAAAATGCATTTTGGCTGGCGAGATTTCTATGAAAAATGGGGTGGCTTTGCTCAGAAGAGTCTGATTTAATCTTTCCCTGTCCTTTCCTTTTTTCAGTAAGTCCCCATGCCAAGAGGCAGAAGATGTCCAGTGGCAGCTCCATCACCCAGTTCCTCCTCCAGGCATTCACAGATGTGTGGGAGCTGCAGCTCTTGCACTTCTGGCTCTTCCTGGGAATCTACCTGGTTCCCCTCCTGGGTAGTGGCCTCATCATCACCACCACAGCCTGTGACCACTTCCTCCACACCCCCATGTACTTCTTCCTCCTCAACTTCTCCTTTCTTGACCTGTGCTTCATCTCCACAACTGTCCCCAAATCCATGGCAAATTCCCTCTGGCACAAAAGGAAAATTTCAGGATGTGCTGCCCAGGTACTTCTGTTCGTCTTTTCCATTTCAGCAGAGTATTACCTTCTCACCATCACATCCTATGACCGCTACATTGCCATCTGCAAACCTCCGCGCTATGGGACCCTCCCGGATAGCAGAGCTTGGGCCCACATGGCAGCAGCTGCCTGGGGCAGTGGGTTTCTCTATGCTGTGCTGCACATTGTTAATACATTTTCACTACCACTCTGACAAGGTAATGCTGTGGACCAGTTCTTCTGTGAACTTCCTCAGCTCCTTTTTAATACAAGATCCATCCTCTGCATTGCAGGAATGAACACAGCTTTCTGGCTGCACCAGCTCTCTGATGGCTGTTCTGTCTCTGTGTTGTACTGCATGGACAAGTAGGGTGAGAACTCACACCAGGGGTTTGTGGTGTAGAGGCAGGGCTTGTGGAAGCTATCCAAGTGCAGGACAGAGGCCCTTAAAACTCACCCAGTTCCAACCCCCTGCCGCAGGCAGGGACACCTTCCACTAGAGCAGCTTGCTTCCAGGGCCTGTGTCCAACCTGCCCTTGAGCACTGCCAGGGATGGGGCAGCCACAGCTTCTCTGGGCTGCCTGTGCCAGGGCCTCGCCATTCCTGGCACTCCCAAAGGACACAGCTGTGTCTCCAGCCTCTGCCATCCTTCTGAACCCAAGAACACAGGGCCTCCCCACCCTCACTCATGATTAGACCACATTTAGGCTCCATTCATAGACCTAAGACCCCACAACAAACAACCCCTGAGCCAAAACAGCCTTTTGCTGTGGGTACAGTCCCACCAGCCACACAGACACACCAGGGGCTGCTGGCACTTCCCACCCTTTCTGCAAGAAGCCTGCTGATGTTTCTAACTAACTCAGCGCAGAGTTCAAGGCTCTGGTAAAGTAGCCTGGAGTTTCTCAAGGCTACTTTGCCTGGTTGAACTTACAAAGATTATCTGGCAAAAACGGCTCCTGCCAGGCATGGAACCACCCCACTGCCCAAGAGCATTTCTCCATGCAGAAGGACGCCCTCATTTCACCCAAACTTGAGGCTCCCTACACACATTCCAGGCTGCCACAGCAGGAAAAAAGCAGGCAACTATCAAAGGCACATGAGCAATTAGCTCAAATCTAAGTAAAAGCCAGGATGATATTCCCTCCTGCTTCCCTGTGTTCCGCATGTGAAATATGCTCATTTGGTTTGTGTCAATGTGAAGCAATATTACATGATGAAATGTAACCCTCTTAAAAACATGGAATCTTTGACTATNATTAAAATTCAGTCCTTCAAATTCAAGAAAAGTGTTATCTTTTCAGATAATCCATCTTACTATTGTGAAATATGCTCATTTGATTTGTGTCAGTGTGAAGCAGTATTACATGATGAAATGTAACCCTCTTAAAAACATGGAATCTTTGACTATCCTGTTTGTCCTTATGTAGCCACAACTTTGAAGAAAACAGGAGAATATGTACTTAATTTTTACTTTTATCTATATCAATTTTGTTATTGCTTTCACGGCCTGGTTTATGTTTGTAAGAAATTGTATCAGTATTTTGTACAAGATTGTGTAGAAGTTTTCACGCCTTGCAGATTGTTATTTCCTGTATCTTATTAGTCTCTTTCGGCTCCTCTTTTGATTTGGGCTGAAGGTGCAGGGGCCAATATTTACCATGGCTTCCTGGTGCATCGGACAGAATTCAAGAAGATTCTAGAAGGTGAAGCATGTGCTAAAAGATACTCCCATTTATGAATATGTATTCACATACCCCAATGAATATTGGACAGAAGTCAAGAAGATTCTAGAAGGTAGAAAAAGTGCACACTAAAAAAGGTATGCCTGTTTACGAGTATGTACTGGCACAAAGAAATATAAACAAGGCACGGGAATCGGGTGCATGCCTGTTGGTGGAGCGGAGACTCCCCAAGCACCCAGCGCTGTTTGCTTGCCTTTATTTGCTTAATAAATTGGATGCTTTATTTGAAATCCTGATTGGACAAAATTATTTATCACAACCAGGGGCTCGTCCAGGATGGTCTTGGTTCCTGAATTCTGATTCAATGTAGGAGGGGTACCCCCGCCACTTGGTGGTTCCTGATCAGGTCGGGTTGGGACTAACACCATCCTGCACCGGGACAGAGACAAGCAAAGAATCTGGTTTCTTTTTGTGAGCTCCCTTGCTGGCTGCAGCAGTTTATTTTGCCCATAATTCTGCGTGTGAAGATCTGAATGAGGACGACGGAGTCGTGAGTATCGAAGAAGCATACTGTTCGGTTGGGTGGGATTCAGTCACCTGTGTGTGTAAGAGTGTAATTCTGGAGACAGAAGTTACCTTGAAAACAGAACTGAGTTCCAAAGCGAGTGTGGACGTTTTCTAACTGCGGTTCAAATCTCCTGCAAGGGACTTGGCCGATGAAGGACAGAAGTGATTCTTATAGAATTCATGGGTGGGTGATAGGTTCTAAACCCCCTGCAAGACACTCTTACTGGTGACCAACAGCTGTGGGAATTGCCACAGTAAAATTCCTAGATGGGTCAGACAAAATCGAAGACCTGGAACCAGAAGAAAGGGAACAAATTACCAGATATACCACCAGAAAGTCCATTAGGAATAATGATAAAAATTAGAATGAAAGGGGCCCCAGAAAAGGAAAAAGTAAATTAAAATTGATTCAATATTGCATGGCTGAATGGCCAAAGGAGCCTGTAAGGCCACATGCTTTTTGGCCTGTTTTTGGATCTTTTGAAGATTGGCTTTAGTCAAGCCTTAAATATATATGTTAACTCTTTTAGTCAGGAGGAAAGTGACTATGCAGGATTATAGATTAGGACTTCACATCCTTTTCCAGCCTCAATACTTACATTAAAACAAATGAGAAGTCTGAGGAAGAAAAAGAAGGTAAAAATGAAAAGGGTAAAGAAAAAGATTATAAATGGGAGCCACTAGATAACCTGCCTCCTCAGTATTTTAACAATCCACCTCCAGTGGCTCCCCCTCCAGTGGCGGTGGTACCTCCACCAGTACAATCGTTGCCTCTGCCTCCACCACCAATAGCTCTGGAATTAGAATGACCTCCAGCTGCACGTACAAGAAGTAGGACTGTCGTATCTGAGGGAACATCTTTATATCCCTTACGAGAAGTACCTCTCAGGGGCAATCAAGGAGGCATTGGGCTTGTGGCCGTCCCATTATATACCACAGATGTAAGAAATTTTAAGAAAGAAATGGGGACTCTATTAGATGATCCCCTTGGAGTGGCTGAGAAACTGGATCAACTCCTAGGTCCCAATACTTATACTTGGGAAGAGATACAGTCCATTTTAGGGATCTTATTCACTGTCGAGGAAATAAGGATGATTAGAAAGGCTGGAATGAGAATTTGGGAAAGACAGAATCACGAAGGACCCCCGGGAGATAAGAAATGGCCACGTGTGGACCCTCACTGGGACCATCAACAACCCCAAGGAAGACAGAATGTGAGGGATTTACAAACACTAATTATACAAGGAATAAGAGAAGCAGTTCCCTGAGGGCAAAACATTAACAAAGCATTTAGTGAACAACAGGGAAAAGATGAATCCCCAACATAATGGTTAGAGAGGCTGAGAAAGCGCCTACAAATATATTCCGTAACAGATCCAAATACAGTGGCTGGGACCGCACTTCTTAGAACACAATTTGTAGCTAAATTCTGGGGGGATTTAAGGAGGAAATTAGAAAAACTAGAAGATTGACAAGAAAGAGGATTAGAGGAGCTACTCAGAGAAACCCAGAAAATTTACGTTAGGAGAGACGAAGAAAAACAGAAAACGAAAGCAAAAATCTTTGCAGCGGCAGCAAGAGAAAGTCAAAAAAGTCAAAGAAATAAGACGCCATCTGGAGAGAAAAGAGAACATAGAATAGAGCAGACACCCTGGGGACAGTCATATCGAGAAAAAGTAGCAGTTCCTCTTTGTTATTACTGTGGTAAGAAGGGACATATTCAAAGGAACTGCTGCAAGCGAGAACAAGATGAGAAGATGTTTAAAGGGGAATAGCGGTGTCAGGGGCTGTATCTCTTGAGGACTAGAACATCAACAGAGCCCTTGATGAAATTATTAAGAAGTCACCATAAAGAGGAGGTTTTATTTTTAGTAGATATGGGAGCTGAAAGGTCAACTATTGAAAAACTTCCAAAAGGAGTAGAAAAAGGGAAGAATCATATTTCTGTGGTTGGAGCAAAAGGGGAACCTTTTAAAGTATCAGTGTTGAAAGATGTAGAAATAGAAACAGAAGAAAAAATTTGTCTTAATGATTAACTTTTGCTCCCTGAAGCAGAATATAACTTACTGGGAAGGGATTTAATCTTAAAATTAAATTTGAGCATCCAGAGCCAAGGAGACAAATTACAGATCAAATTATATAATTTAGCACAGGAAGATGAGGAAGTAATAGACCCCTCAGTGTGGTATAAAGATGGAGAAATAGGAAAAATAGAAATGGACCCCATAAACGTTCAAATAATAGATCCAAACCATCCAATCAGAGTAAAGTAATATCCTATACCAACTGAGGGTCGAAAAGGATTAAAACCCATAGTTGACAGACTCTAGAAAAAGGAACTTTAGAACCATGTATGTCACCTCATAATACACCCATACTCCCCGTAAAGAACCCTTTTCCGTAAAACCGTAAAGGATCCATTTTCCCCTTCTTGAAAAGGGGGCTTATAGTTTCCTTTTTCCAGTCACTGGGAGCTTCACCTGGCTGCCATCATTTTTCAAATGGGATGGCCAGTGGCTTAGCAGCTTCATTTGCCGGCTCCTTCAGGACCTGTGGATGGATTTCATCAGGTCCCATGCACCTGTGCATGTTCAGGTCCTTAAGAGGGTCTTGAACCAGATCCTCTCCTACAGTGGGCCTAAGGTCTTCATTCTCCAAGTTTTACCTTTAAGGGGAACCAACTGAAGTCTTAACCATGCTTTCCCAAAGAATCTTAGAGAATAACAGAATCATAGAATGGTCTGGATTGGAAAGGACCTTAAGAACCCATCACCCCTTGTCATGTTGCTAATGTCCGTGAACAAGAGTCCCTCCCCAGCATCCTTGTAGGCCCCCTTCAGATACTGGAAGGCTGCTAGGAGGTCTCCATGCAGCCTTCCCTTCTCCAGGCTGAACAGCCCCAACTTTCTCAGCCTGTCTTTGTACAGCAGCTGCTCCTTCCCCCTTAGCATCATCGTGGCCCACTTCTGGATTTGCTCCAACACCTCCATGTCCTTCTGTGGAGGACACCACAACTGTATACAGTGCTCCGAGTGGGGGTCTCATGAGAGCAGAGGAGAGGAGCAGGATCACCTCCCTTCACCTGCTGGCTGTGCTGTTGGGGATACAGGCCAAGACACGGGCGGTTTCTGGGCTCAAGCACACGCTGAAGGGGGCTCATGTTCCGACCCCCAGGTCCTTCTCCTCGGGCTGCTCTGAATCACTTCCCTGCACAGCCTGTAGCTGTGCCTGGGATTGCCCTGACCCAGGGGCACGAGCCTGCACTCGGCTTTGTTGAGCTTCAGGACGTTGGCCACCTCTCCGGCATGTCCAGGTCCCTCTGGATGCCATCCCTTCCCTCCAGCGCCTCGACTGCACCACACAGCTCGGTGTCGTCAGCAAACTTGCTGAGGGTGCTCCATCCCACTGTCTGTGTCACCGACCAAGATGAAGGACAGGGGCTGCCCCAACACCGGCCCCCGAGGGACACCATTCGGCACTGCTCTCCCGTTGGACACTGAGCCATTGACCGCCACTCTCTGCGTGCAGTCCTGCAGCCAATTCACAGCTCTCCCATTTGGAGACAAGGATGTGGCGGGGAAGGATGTTCAATGACATTTATTTGCTCCAGAGAGCACGAACGTGGCGGGAAGGGCCGGGGCCAGCTGGTCACTTGTGGGTGGAGGGCAGGCCCCGGAGGTAGTAGATCCAGGAGCCCCCAGGGCAAGAGACCACCAGCCTGCTGGTGACAGGAGCCGGGCCGCCCGTGAAGGAGACGCTGATGGTGCTGCTGCTCTTGGCGCGCAGCATCCCGGGGGCCCTGACGCTGAAGGCCGGGTGCTTGACCGCATACTGGAACGCCGTGGCCTTCGGGAAGACGTTCCTGAAGGAGATGGAGGTGGTGCCGCCG
>NDXB01007670.1:5181-17975 GCA_002631895.1 Agapornis roseicollis | reverse complement strand
CTACATTCTGCCCCATTGACCACAACTCTCTGCCTTCTTCCTTTCAACTAGTTCTCGATCCACCTCAGTACCTGATTATCAAGACTTCCTTANCCACAACTCTCTGCCTTCTTCCTTTCAACTAGTTCTCGATCCACCTCAGTACCTGATTATCAAGCCCACACTTCCTTAGGTTATCTATGAGGATGCTGTGGGAGACAGTATCAAATGCCTTACTGAAATCAAGAAGGACCACATCATCCAACCACTTAGTTACCTCCTCATAGAAGACTATAAGGTTGGTCAAACATGACTTCCCCTTGGTAAAACCATGTTGGCTGCTCTTAATGAACCCCTCATCCTTGATATGTCTAGAGATGGTGTCAAGAACAAGTTGTTTCATCACCTTTCCAGGGATGGAGGTGGCAATTACAGAGACATGGTGGGACAGCTCTCATGACTGGAATGTGGTCATGGATGGCTATGTCCTTTTTAGGAAAGATAGGTCAGCAAAGTGAGGTGGTGGAGTTGCTCTTTATGTGAGAGAGTGACTAGAATGTGTTGAGTTCTGTCCAGGGGCAGATGAGTGGAGAGTCTGTTGGTACTTATGAAGGGGCAGGCTGGTACGGATATTAAAATGAAACATAGTTTCGGGATTTCCACTCAGATAAGGACTTGCTACAGAAAGGTTAATAATTGTATCAAGTAAAGTAATTTGTTAAGGAATTAGAGTTAAAAAAACCCCACAATTTTCCTGGAAAATAAAATATTTTTTCTTTATGAATCAATTATTGTCTACTTATTTTAGCAAAACGAAACTTATTTGCAGTAACTATTATGATTGATTAAATCAGCGTATTTAGCCCAACATAATCATGAGTACAATTCATTGCTGTTTAGAATTACATAGAACAAGGCTTCATATAAATGATTTTATAAAATCAATGCCCACATACACTAGGGAAGATTAATTTCTACAGAAAAAAACAGAAACTAAAACACCAAGTCTGCTTCCACAAGGGTTCAAGTTTTCCCTTTCAAAAGAGATGTCGTTTAGGACGTTTTAAGTTTATACCATATTATCCTTGACAATGGAATGCTCAAAAATACCAAAGGAAAGAATTGCAACATTAATTAAAAACTGTGTATTGGGTTTCTGTGGCCAGATTTTGGTAGTGGTGGGCTACATGGGGTGGCTTCTCTCAGAAGCTGCCAGAAGCTTCTCCTGTGCCTGATGGAGACAATGCCAGCTGGCTCCAAGACAGACGCACTGCTGGACAAGACCAAGCCTATCAGCAGTGGTAGTAGCATCTCAAAAAACTGCTAGGCTGTGATTAATATTAAAATACTTGTGTGTCAAAACTTTACCGTTTAAAATTTGAACAGAGGTACCAAAATGACAGATGCCCAAAAGGAAGTCTTTGTATGGTTCACTATAAAAAAAAAAAAAAAAAATCATTAAAAGGCACCTTAATGCATGTAGTCACAGGTTGTTATTTGCCTAAAAAGTATCATTATGAAAGCAACACATAATTGTATTCCTCACTCTGTTAAATTAAGAAAAATAATACAGACTGTCTGTAATACCAAGATTGTATAAACATAAAAATGAAAGAGAAAAGGATAATTCACCTCCAGCATTGCAGATGGTCCATAAAGAGTGCTAAATGTGTTTTGTCTTATTCTTTTTGAATTAGCTTACTTGTGTGGGTCATCTCTTCCGTTTCCATAAAAAGGGTTACTGGAAAGCTATGCTTGCTAAAGCAAAGGAGGAAAATTGAGATTTTACAGACCTTTCAGCCATGTATGAAAAGACAGCAATCTAGGCTTGATTCTTTTCTATCTTTTAGTTTCTGTTACCTGTGGTTCTCACATAGATCAGCATTAAAACTCCTCCTGGAACTCTGGATCAGGCTCTGAATGATTTTCAGGCATGATTTTATCCAAAGGTTGCTAAAAATATGAATAATAAATGTCTTCTATATCAACTCTGCAGGCTGCATTTGAGATACATAAATACTATTTTTATTTTGTTTTTCTTAGATAGAGTTATGAACAGTTACAACTGGGCATATTTTAAGACTGGCTGAATTTTTATATGCTCCACAGTAGTGTTTCTGCAGAGATTTAATAATGATTTCAGTCTTTATACCCTAAACATTTATTTTACTCTTTTTTACAAACTTTATAGTTCAGAATATTTCATTGTTCTGTAAGGATCTGAAGGCATTTGGCATCTCTGCAGTAATTTTAATGAGCTTTGGGTCAACTTTACTATGTTCTGGAAAAACATAGTGTCATGGTTTAAACCCAGTTTCTACTCCCTCTTTCCTTCCCTGTCCCCTTCCTTCCTCCCTGCTCCTGGAAGGATGGGGAGGAGAATCGAAGGAATGCAACTCTCACAGGTTGAGAAAAGAACTGTCCAGTAACTAAGGTATAACACAAATCACTGCTGCTACCACCAATAATAATAATGATAAGAAAATAACAAGGGAAGAGGGTACAATACCACCCACCAAAAACGAGCCCAACCAGGATGTGTAAGTGTCCTTCCGGGTAACTCCCCATTACCTCCCTGGGCATGAAGTGCTGTGGTATGGAATACCTCTTTGGCTAGCTNAAACGAGCCCAACCAGGATGTGTAAGTGTCCTTCCGGGTAACTCCCCATTACCTCCCTGGGCATGAAGTGCTGTGGTATGGAACACCTCTTTGGCTAGCTTGGGTCAGGTGTCCTGTCCCTGCTTCCCCCCAGCCTCCCCTCCTCCCTGGCAGAGCATGAGACTCAGAAAGTCCTTGGTCAGAATAAACACTACTTAGGCGACAACTAAAAACACTGTTATTATCAGCTATGTTTCCAGGGAGAGTCAAAACATAGTATCTGCATCAGCTACTAAGAAGGAGAAAAATTGACTGCTACTGCTAAACCCAGGATACATGATATTCCTGGATGACAACACAAATTCAGATTTTGAGTAACAGAAAACATTCAGAAAAGTTACAATCAGAAAAGATTATTATTATAATTTCATTTTTATCCCCTATAACACAGTCTGTAATATCACACAAAAATGACTGCATCAAACCATGTGGGAAATACTGAACCAAACAAGTAAAAAAGAAGATTATAAAAAGGATAGTGGAGCAAATGAAGACAATGGACAGAGTGAGAAATTAAGTTGTTATGAGGTGGTAGAAGTGTCACTTCTCAAGTGGTCTTCCTTAAGATTGTTATGATGCACTGCAGGTAATAATTTTGTTAGCTATTGTGGCAGTATCTAGGCTATACAGATATGCATTCCAAGTTCTACTGTCATCTTCCACTTCTCAATATGGGACTAGAAATCATCATAAATATCCCACAAGGTACCATGACAGTAGCCCTGCTATGTCTGTACGGCAAAATTCAGGGGGTTTTGCCTCTTACAGTATTTCAAATGTTACCTTACAAGGCAGAAGTGCTGACCTGACACTTTAAATCACCTCCTTACTTGAAAAGTGATCAGTTTCTTATAGCATGAGATACATATTTGAGGATCCCTAGAAAAGACAAAGATGCAAATAGCAGGATCACAACCCTGATTTTCAGGAGATCAGATTTGGACCTGTTCAGGGATATATGTGGAAGAAGCCCATGAGATATAATCCTGGAGATGAGTCCAGGAGAGCTGGTTGGGGAAAAAAGTTTCCATTTCTTTTCTAGCTTTCTCTTGTCATAGAGGATAATCATAGAATCATAGAATCATTAGGGTTGGAAAGGACCTTAAGATAATCTAGTTCCAACTCCCCTGCCATAAGCAGGGACACCTCACACTAAAACATGCCACCCAAGGCTTCGTCCAACCTGGCTTTGAACACTGCCAAGGATGGAGCACTCACTTGGGCAACCCATTCCAGTGCCTCACCATCCTAAAAGTAAAGAATTTCTTCCTTATATCCAATCTCAAGTAGCTTTTCAAAGAGCCAAGAACATACTAATTTTCAGAACAATTATCTCTTTATAACACAGATTTTATGACTTTTTTCATGGCATCAGAAACATGAGGAGTTTTATTTAGACTAGGATGTGTTTTTGTATTAGACAGAACTGTATGTTTATTTTGCATCTAGCTGGACACTTAAACACAATATCTGAAGGAGTTAAAAGGAAGAGACATGGTATTACCTATTAGCTGAGCCTTGAGATTTGACTGTGTGCAAGCTCTCAACCTACAACAGAAGTGATGTACTGTGACTTTTCCTAGACACTAGGACAAAACAACCTAACTGAACTTACCTAATGGTTCCTATAACTTGTGAGCACGCATTCAGCTATGGTGGCTCAGTTGGCATTCATTATGGTTTTTACTTTGGTGGTTCATTCCTGACTCACAGGCTGGAGTTACAGAGAGGCTGGAATTTTGCATTGAAAGGAACACCACTTGCCTTTTTGCTGTGGTGTGTGACAAAATAGTTGGTCCATGCTGTGGAGGCAATGATTCAGGACATGTGATGTTATTCTAATATGCTGGAACAAAAACAGTAAATAACTATTACTGCAAAAGCTTAGCTTTTGGTGTTGGGGACATGACAGACTACAAAAAAGGAGCGATGCACAATATGCTATAATGCTGTTGCATGTACTAACACAAATGAATTATATTGCTATTTAACTCTGCATGGCCTTTTCAGATTCGGTTTGATATTACAGAATTAAATGAAAGGAGATTTTTTTCAGAGAATTTAACTAAAGGGCAACTCCATGACAGATGGCCTGAAAGCAGAACAAAAAACGGCAGGATGGTAAAATTTATCAAAAAGTGTAATTAGTCTGCTACAGTCCAGAGTCAAAGAGATCTGGGAAAAGCTGAACACATGCATGAAAGAAATTCACTTGCCATTAGTCCTTCTCTACTTCTGAGTCAGTCTCGTGCTGGTATTTGTTAGGGGGGCTGAATCCAGCAGTCTGAGAGGTGGAATGCTGTGGCTCTGTCTGAACAGAGTACCAAGGCAGACACACAGAGCACTCAAAAGAGCACAGACAGCACCAATGACCACATCTTCACATTCTGCCCTCTGGCTGATCCATTGGTGAGAAGAAAGAAAAAATCCAAAAATCATGGACTGCTCCTGTAGCTGGGCTCAGACACTCTGCACAGCAGCTGCTCCCTGGATCCAAGTCTCCTCAGTTGCTGGTATGCAGACATATGAACTCCAAGGCTGCAGTCCTGCTCAAATTGCGGGTAGAGGATGTCTTACTCACAAACTCCCACATACAGAGCTATCTGGGGAACCCCTGATCCCTTTAGCCTCTCGAGCTCTTCCCATGGTTTCACAAACCCCTGTCTCCCAGGCTGTCACCTATTCACCTGCTAGTTTGGTTTGAGTTTCGTGACTGCTTTATGATTCCTCACACATCTGCACTTGCTGTAGTTGCTGGCTCCTTGGACACATAGTTCCTTATGACCTGAGTTCCCACTTCAGTTGCTGGCATTTAAATCCAGTATCTCGGACACCTTGGCACCTGGGTCATCTGATCCGTAGTCTGACTCTAGTTGCTGCACTCACACCTGTATTCAGACACATACACACAGAATAGTCTCTCAACTAGGTAAAAAGAGTTAAGGATTTAATAACATGCTGGGCAGACTGCATGGCCAGACAAGTGTACTGATCAGCAAACTGACTACACATAAACAGGACCTTTCTCATCCAGTCACACTTTTATTTTCCCATGCTTGTTTCTCCCCAAATCACCTACATCCTTCCTTTTTCCTGCTTTTTTTTTTTTCCAGCTGTAAGCATACCATATATCTTGATCAAAATGTTCTCCTCTTGCATCTAACAAGTATACTGTGTCTCATACCTGTAGGCAGTAAACCCCCTCAGTCCAAAAGGTGCCATCTCATTGACACTTCTTGATGGGTTTCATGTATGGAGAATGGTGATGGCTCTTCGGGGATAGCTGTAGGAGGGGCACAGGCAGGGTGCCCCCTTCCTCTGAGTTCTTAGTTTGGGCTCCCAACCCTTTTTGTGCCCCTGTACTCCTCTGGGCTTGTGGAGATACTCCCCTATACCTGAGTGCAGTCTGCACACAGAACTTCTTTACAGTTTCTTCATCTCAATCCAAAGTAAACATTTGCCAAATTACAACCTTTATTTGTTTTGTGTTCAGACTCCCACTAAGAAATCGTGAAACAACTATGGGATTACGAATGAATTTATGAGAATAAATACTGTATCCTATTTATCTTTCTTTGCAAAAAAAGTACAAGAATATAAGTATTTTTCTTCTGACATACACCGTTATTTGATGACCAATGTCTTTTACGAAGCATATGTGAACTGAAAGTTAAGATCCGTTAGATACTGGAGGGAGAGAATTACTCTATCAAAAAAAAAAAAAAACACCAACAAAAACAAACGAGCATTCTACATAGAATTATAGAATCATAGAATCGTTAGGGCTGGAAAGGACCTGTGGTGAAGCTCATGAAGACCCTGATCTTCTAAAATAGATCAAAGTGACAATTAACTTGGCACAAAAGTATATTTCACACCATTTAGTACATTTTATTCTTTCCTTCTTTTGTTTGCAACCACCATTCTAGCCACATTTGGAGAAAACTGTTTTCTGCTGCAATTGGAAAAGATATTTAAAGAATTTAAAATATTCATAAAATCAAACTGTGCTATGATTGAATCTAAGCATGTATTCGGGGTCAACCCAACAGACAAGATGGAGAGAAGGGTGACCACAAGGGACAGTATATCAGAAAGGATTACAGATACAGGAGCATTGAAATTGCTGTGGTGACAGGCACTCAGGGAAGCTGGATGCTGCAGGTGATTTTCCAATTATGAAAGAGGGAGCGTATGACAGAAAAAAGAAACAAAAAATAATTTTGGTGGTCTTCTATGTGCAGTTACAGTTTTGGTGGATAAGGGAAGAGCAACTGACATCATTTACTTAGACTTATGTAAAGCATTTGACACTGTTCCACGTGACATCCTTGTCTCCAGACTGGGGAGGTATGGATGTGATGGGTGGACCACTCAGTGGATAATGAATTGGCTGGATGGTCGCACTGTTGCAGAGAGCTGCAGTCAACAGCTCAGTGTTGAAGTGGAACCAGTGACATGTGGCGTTCCCCAGGGGTCAGGATTGCTGAAGCTCAACATCAGCCCGCAGTGTACGCTTGCAGCCTAGAAAGCCAACCATGCCTGTGTCGCATGAAAAGAAGCATGACCAGCAGGTGGAGGGAGGTGATCCTGCCTCTCTATTCTGCTCTTGTGAGACCCCACCTGCAGTACTGTGTTCAGACCTGGGGCTCTCAACATAAGAAACATATGGATGTGCTCATGTGAGTCTAGAGGATGGCTGTGGAGATAATCATAGGTTGGAGGATCTCTCTAATGAAGACAAGCTGACAGAGCTGCGATTGTTCAGCCTGGAGAAGAGAAGGCTGAGTGGAGATCTTAGAGCAGCTTCCAATACCTAAAGGAGGTCTACAGAAAATCAGGAGCTTTTTACAAAGACATACAGGGATAGGAAAACCATCAAAGTTTTAAAGGGGTAGATTTAGATGAGATATTAGGAAGAAATTCTTTACTGTGAGGGTGGCAAGGCACTGGCACAGGTTGTCCAGAAAAACTGTGACTGCTCCATCCCCGGCAGTGTTCCAGGCGAGGTTGGAAGTGGCTTTGAGCAACCTGGTCTAGCAGGAAGTGCCCCTGCCCATGCAGGGTGGTTAGAACTAGATGGTTTTAAAGATTCATTACAACCCAAATCTCTCTATGATTCTAAATAGAAAAGCATGAAAGGATTTTTGGTTTTGCTAATAGTAAGTGTTTAAAACTTTGAAGCATTTTAAAGGGTAATAATTAAGGATTAAATGGGAATAATTTTGTTGAAAATGTTCTCAATTTTTACCTGACTTCTAAGTTCTTAAGAAAGCAAAAGAAAATAAAGCTGCAACAAGCATTCTTCTTGTAATTTTTCCCAGAGCAACCCAGAACTTACTTTGTGCCTTTGTTGAAATCAATTTAGAAGTTTCATGTTAATCTGCTCTTGTAAAAAAGGAAAGGGAAAATATCAAGGTATATTTTATATGATTTTTGTTATACATTCATTGCAGGATTTAAAAAAAAAATATTTCTAGGACTGAAATTACAAATTTGCTGAGTTTACTCATACATCTACAAAAGTAAAAAATCATAGAATCATAGAATAGTTAGGGTTGGAAAGGACCTTAAGATCGTCTAGTTCCAACCCCCCTGCCATAAGCAGGGACACCTCACACACTTAACACGTCTCCCAAGGCTCTGTCCAACCTGGCCTTGAACACTGACCGGGGTGGAGCATTAACAGCTTCCCTGGGCAACCCATTCTAGTGCTTCACCACCCTCACAGTAAAGAACTTCTGCCTTATCTAAACTTCCCCTGTTTAAGTTTGAATCCATTACCCCTTGTCCTGTCACTACAGTCCCTAATGAAGAGTCCCTCCCCAGCATCCCCATAGCCCCTTTCAGATACTGGAAGGCTTCTATGAGGTCTTCATGCAACCTTCTCTTCTCCAGGCTGAACAGCCCCGGATATTAAACAGTTGCTTCAATTATGTCTCCATACGGTATACATTTTGGTTTTACAAATTATTCCTGTAATTGCTTTTACAAAAATAGCAATCTCTATAACATACTGAAATATTTTTCAGGGTTATTGTAAAGAAAATTGGCATTGTAAAGAAAGTTCTAAAGGTATCTAACTAAACTGAAGCTTTATGCTAATTTTAGCTTCTTTTTTAAAAAATAAAAAAACATGTGCAATATTCATTAGTTCATATGAAAAAAACATCTTGGAAATGCTTAAGATTTACTGTTCTTTTCAAAGCATCCTAGGTCTTCATTAAATACTGGAACTCTTCCTGATGGTCTAATTAGTCTTTTAACTTATATCCTCTCTGTGTTAGAATGTTTATACTAACAATGTAACAGCAAGGAAATGGATGTGATTATGAGATACCTTGGTTTGTATCACCTTATATCCAACAACATTTGACAACAACATTCCATAAGAAATAGTGTCATAAGCAACATAGTAGATTCAATATGTTCTACATCAGAGTTTTATTACAGTCTGGGACACCAGTGTCACCTACTAAATGAGTAACACATCATTCTGCATGGTTTTCTTATTTGCTGTCACCAGAGTTCTGACCCATGGACCTTCTGCTGAATGGTCTCTTTACCAGCTGTTTGCAAGAGTCAGTTGCAGCTAGTTTGCATGGATTTGCTACAAAAAATCAATCAGATACAGTTCAAACACCTGATGAGCAGTTCTTGCTTTTGAACAATTGCTGAGTAACATATCTATTTTACTTGTGAAATACCAAGGAATATACATATGCTATGTAATGAACATAACACTCTTTAGAGTTGCTAAAAGCAAGAGGTTATTTTCTCACAGCACAGAATCATAATCCTGACAATACAATAAAAACTTGAGACCATAAACAGGGTTTGTTTTGCTTTGTTTTGTTTTTGTTTGTTTTTTAATTTCAGCTCTTTTGTTGTTGGAAATGCTACTAGTCTATTATATACAAGTGATAAAAATATGTTCAGAATAGTTGAAACTTGTATCTTGGTGTTTGGGTAGCAAGTCAGCACACATACTGTGATTATTTCATACTAAGCAAGATGCTGAGGCAGAAGCTGTCCTAAATCTCAAGGTCTCCCATCTCTCCCTTCCTTATCTGACTCCACATGTTCACATCAGTCAGTATCCTTTTTTCTAAAAACTGCTTGCCTGATCTTACAACACGCTTTACGATTACGTTGGATATGGAAAGGGTCTCAACAGTTCTCTTTTCTCCTATCTTTTTATACAAACTTACTTTAAAATCTCTGTGAAAAGAGAGTTTCTTCACGGTTCTCCAGGGTACAGCTTCACAGTTAAAATGAAGTTATTCAAAGGTTCCAAAATGACACTTCTGGAAACTAATGTCTTCAGTTCCACTAAATAATACATAGAGCACTTTAGTTTGTATCCTTCTTGTCAGTATGAAGCAGTGATGTGCAAGTGAAAATGCCTTCATCGGACAGTTCAGTCAGGGAGGAATAGAAATGTTAGTCAGAAGAGAGTCTTGGAGGCTTTTCAGACCAGCCTCTGACTTGAAATTATTGCTAGCACTGGTAAAGTCAGGCTGTATTTTCTCTAGACAAGGTTTGAAAATTTCCAGGGATGGAGATAACCTGTTCCAGGGAGGCATTACCCGGGAGATTTCTATTTAAGTAGTCTTTCTTAAAATAGAAAGATTCATTACAGAAAAGACAGCAGGACCAGAGCTTCTCTGTGATGATGGTTTTGTAATATCCATGTGTGTCAAACTGTTTCATACAAACTATATATTTCCAGCATAGCCACTATATTCTGCATTTAAAGCTATTAACAGGGAAAGACATATTTGTATATTGCTTTATCAAGCCTCAATGGCTAGATGACAAAATTCTATTTACCCCTGACAGAAAAATGTTCAATTTATGAAGTTAGCAAGACTAAATATTTATAACAAAAGTGTAATAATGGCTATTCAAGTTACTACACTGATGGATGTCTGATAATCAGCTTGGGGACTTGGTATCCATATCTTTCTATCTCTCTCTGCTGAATTCAATTTCTTATTCAAGAAACAGACAGGATGCCAGTAGGAGTTAGGGGTCAAAATCCTACATTTAACATTTTTTAATATTTTTTAGATAATGTACTGAACTCTGATGTTGTTTTAGGACTTCTGAATGATCAAGTGGCAGCATCTGAAAAAAAGTAGTCCATTAATGCTGATATATACTTTAAGATTATTTAACTTGAAAAATTTCAGAGGAAAGAATTTACATGATAAAATACAATCACTTTCTCTCTGAAGTACATTTATGTCATTTTGGTCTGCAAACATAAATTTTATTGATTTTAGGAATCTCTAAAGGTAATTTATATTCAGTATCCCATAATAAAATAATAAAAAAAACCCAACCAAATTTGGAAACTTTCACTTGCCAAGGAAAGCTAACAGAGGGACTATAGGTTGTCCACTTTATATAGCTATTTTATGAAAAGGCTATATTATACAGTTATGGATAAAATAGCTAACATGAGAGAAAGACACAGACAAAAGAAAGCCAAGAAATCTATAACATTAAATTCTAAGAAGATTTAAGAAAGAGAAGCTATCTGAATATGTTTCTTTATTTTGGCATTTCCGGTGAGCAAACTGGTATTTCCATAGAAGCATAAATTTTTTGATTAAAGCAGGGGAAGGGTTACAACAGGTTTACTAAAATAACATATTTTCATGCAAATGAGATTACTGCAGAAAAATGATTATTTGAATAATTCTCAATTGTATGTGTCTCTCCTGAAACAATTTAAAATATTTCCATTACTCTTGAGAGACTTATGACCCACCTAATAGCATATAATGATTATATATTTTAGCAGCAAATGGGAAGTGATTTAAAAAGCATTTCAGGGCAAGAGTGATATCCAAAATATAGATGAACATGTTAAACGGGTACTTTTAAAGTGGAAATGCTCTCTATATTCTTTTGTTTAAGGGTAAAAATGAGAAAATTTGTGTGTTGAGATAAAGACAGTTTAAAGCAAAAGCTGCACATACACGAATAGCAAAACAAGGAGTCTATTCAACACTTCACATTGGCAGGCAGGTGTTCAGCCATCTCCAGAAAAGCAGGGCTCCATAACATGTAACAATAACTGGGGAAGAGAAACACCATTGGTCCAAACATTCCACTTTTCCTTTTTCTTCCCCCAACTCTGTATGCTGAGTATGATGCCATACCCTAGGTGATATCCTTTTGGTCAGTTAGGATCAGCTGTCCTGTCTGTGTTCCCCTCTAACTTCTTGTCATGCCAGCTTACTCACTGGTAGAGCCATATGAGGAATGGAAAAGGCTTTGACACTGTGCAAGCACTGTTCAGAAACACTTAAAACATTGGTGTGTTATCAACACTTTTACTCACAAGTCCAAAAGGGAGCACCATACCAGCTACTCCAAAGAAAATTAAATTTGTCCCAGCCAAAATCAATACAGAAGTGCAGGAAATAAATAAGAGCCTAGCAGGCGTAGTAAAAGTTTTGGGAACACTGAATGCAGTCCTGTTCTGGTGGAAGCTTCAAGCTTTTACCTCCAAAAGGCCTTTAGAAAGAATGTGTCTATTCCACCTAATCAAGGCTCATAGGCTGATCCATAGACACAACAAAGATGATACGGTCTTGTCCTGGAAGGCTAGAATACTGCTCTTATTTGTAATTGAAATGTCTTTGTCTGATGCTAGTTACTGCTTTTGCCAGAGAAGGTCATACGCAGTAGTCCACAGGAGTTACAGTTCTGTTGATATGTATTGGACTTAAAAAAGAGATGTATCAGTAAAGTGTTTAAAATAAACCAGATTATAGGGGCTGGTGTATTTCTGGCAAATTAAGAGCAGCAGATCACAGTAGCTTCTTTTGCAGTCATGTAACAGAACTGGAGGGCATTCTGTTGATTGCCTAGAAGAGCATGACATGAGAAAGCTCTGGGGTTAATTTGGTCATTTTTAATTTCAGGTGGGTGCTTTCATACCCTGTCTTAACTGTGCTGGTAGGGTCAAAAGGAAAAGAAAGTTAATTTTCAAAAAAAGGCACCTAATTTTAAAGGTATTTGCTCTTACAACATCCAGAGGTATATATTCAAATAGGTTTTTTACATGATGAAGAAAAAGGGGAAATATGGACTGTAATTTTCAATGTAGTGTTAGCATCCCCTAAAAAAAAAAAAAAAA
>NDXB01007669.1:4374-14967 GCA_002631895.1 Agapornis roseicollis | reverse complement strand
TTGCCTGGTTTCATCATGCGCTTATTACTGCATTAGCAGGTAATGTTATTCTGAATGAATGAGCGAGCCTGTCATTATACCAATCTTCCTCACTACAGTGATTCATCAGGTAGGATATGTTTGAGCTTCCTGCTTTATCTTTTTTTCTTCTCCCACGCTCTGTAGAGATGACAGAGATGGAGAACGTGCACAAGTTACTACACTATCTGTTGATAAGATTGATGCAGGCAGCTTGGGCCTGATGATGATTCATTGATGGTCAAGTGCAGCAAACAGCTCTATGTGAGTGTCTGAGCAAGTCATTTTCTGGGCGACAAAACAATTTAGTGACATTATTATTCCTTCCTATAATTTCATACTTCTTGTTCTGAAATTTCAATATCCAGTAGTTTTTCTTGCCTGAGATCCCATAGCTTAGTACCATGGAGTATGAAGCATGGTGTGTGTGGAAAGGGAGCTTTTCCTGCACAGGTCTCAGCCCTAAGGAAGGGTTATTGTTGATTTGGTCTTGGCTTTTCCACCTGGGATAGATGATATGTGCTATAGATGTTTCTGTTGTCTTATCTATCTTACAAATAGGTTCCATTGTCATGGCTGCTCCACTTTTAAACAGGTAATTACACAGACATAGGATAGTTTTGTAATAACATTTGGTATTAATGTTAAATATGTATTCCTCATTATTGCCTGACTTCTGTGACTATGGAAGGCTATTGGTAATTAAAAATTGACATAGAACTGCTAGGCAGGTAGCAAAGGAAGAGAGTGGCTTAGTCCCCATTGCAGAAGTATGCAAATGCAGTATGCACTCCCTGCTCACAGGTATTACTGTCAGGCTGTGTAGCTCCTCTTTCAATTCAAGGCACCCTGATAGTATCAGTTTCTGTTTGGTGATAACCTTGTCAGTTCCCTTTCGGTATTCACGTATTATCAACCGAATCACAGTAGTTTCTGACCATTTCCATTTACATTTCATAATCTGTGGAAAGGAAAAATGTTTGTGACGGAGTAAGAGAAGGAAGGAGCTGTCAACCCTGTTTTGTGATTACTGCCCACAAATGTTCTCACATTTCTCTTTAAAAAAGTGTTCTGACAAAAATATTAGCACTAATAGTACAGTATACATATGTTCCTGGAGTATAAATAGTGCAACTTCATCTCATGAGATAGCTAAGGGCTCTGTCCAACGACTTTAATGAGGTTTGAGGTTGCTCAGCACCTTGCAGCAGGCACTCAGCACACAGGAGGAAGGCAACATGCTAAACTTGTAGTAGTGTGTGGTACAAAGCACCATCACTACTTCTCCAAGCCAATGGGAGTCACAGAGCCTTTGTGTCTGCAGCATCAAGCCTTTGCTTCTCCAATAAATGCCAAAAACGTTTCTTTCTCTTATCACACTGTATCAGCATCCTCCAACAGATGCATCCTACAAACAGCAATCTGTATTGGCATCCTGCTTTCACACCAGAAATGAGACTCATTTGCCCTAACTTAGTTGACTGCATTACCCTCAGCTCCCTTCTCAGCAATAGAGAGAAATACCTCAAGAAAACAACTCTATATTCATTCAAATGTAGGTGCCAAAAATTTGGGGAGATAGATCCCACCATGTCTGCTCTCTTTTATTCACTCTTTACAAGGTTTCTTTTTATGACAAAGGAATTTTTATCAGTCAAGTTGACAGAGAAGTAGCCCGTCTCATTTACAGACACCACCAAGCAGAGACATGTTAATAGTCATATATTAACTTCATGCCATCCAGACATTGTATTGGGTTCAAGATTACCAAGTGGATACTCCTTCTAAAATTGCACTGATTTGCTTTTTACCACTACAGAGTGAAGTGGAAACTGACAATACTCATGCATTTGATTCAGGGACATTGATAGGCTCCTGACAATTCTGAGTGGCCAAAATTATTCCAGGGGACAGTCCGAAATGGGAATTAACAGGGGGTGTCTTTTACAGACAAGAAATCCCATTAGCAGTTGGTCTAGTGTAAATATTCCACTCTAATGTTTTTCTGTACTCTACTGTGTTTCATTCTTTTATTTCTGATCATTTGCCAAAACTATTCTCTCTCAGCCAAACAAATTCAGCTAATACTGCTGGCAAGAGTACATTTAGCCTTTATCAGCCTACCTAACTTGTGCAGGTAACTGAATAACTTTGTAGAGGTCACACATACTCGATCTATTGCACAAATGCCCAGTTTCTGAAAGCTTTCATGCAATGTGTTGTACCCTGAAGAGACCAGGTTGCTCAAAGCCCCATCCAGTCTGGCCATACGCACTTACAGGGATGAGGCAGGCACAACTTTTCTGGGCAGCCTGTGCCAGTGCCACACCACCCTCATAGGAAAGAATTCCTTCCTAATATCTAATCTAAATCTCCCCTTTGTCAGTTTAAAGCCCTTGCCCCTTGTCCTATCACTACATTCCCTTATAAAAGTCCCTCTCCAGATTTCTTGCAGGCTCCCTTTAAGCATTAGAAGGTGCTCGAAGGTCTCCCCGGAGACTTATCCTGGCTGAACAACCCCAACTCTCCAAGCTGTCTTTCACAGCTCTGTGGCCTTCTCTGGACTTTCTCCAACAGGTCCACATGCCTCTTGTGCTGAGGGCCCAAGAGATACATGCAGTACTGCAGCTGAGGTCTTCCAAGAGGGAGAATCACCTCCCTCAAGCTGCTGGGCACACTCCTTTTGCTGCAGCCCAGCATATGCTGTTGCATTTGAATTTTTCTTAAGTCCAGTCAATGGCTGCCTTACAAATACTATTTGAGAATATGTGGCTCATTTTATTTTTAAGGGGGGCATCCCTCCTTTTATTCCCATAATTAGAAATATGTGAATACAGGTAAGAGAACAAGTCTGAGAAAACCTCAGACAATTATAATCTTAGTTTTCAGACACTAACAAGGGCTGAAAGCGTTGTTGCCTCTAATTTTCTGATAGGCTCCATTACAATCAGAATTATTGCCTCAAGTTGTAAAATTAGATCGTGTACTCCCATAATAAACTAATAACATTACGTAGAATCATAGAATAGTTAGGGTTGGAAAGGACCTTAAGACCATCCAGTTCCAACCCCCCTGCCATAAGCAGGGACACCTCACGCTAAACCATGGCACCCAAGGCTTCATCCAACCTGGCCTTGAACACTGCCAGCAATGGAGCACTCACAACCTCCCTGGGCAACCCATTCCATCGCCTCACCACTCTCACAGGAAAGAATTTCTTCCTTAGATCCAATCTAAATCTCCCCTGTTTAAGTTTGAAGCCGTTACCCCTTGTCCTGTCACTACATCTGAAGCAGGTAATCCTTTTTTTTATTCTGAATCCATACACACAAATATGATATTTCCTTAAGTTTATAAAAATACTTCTCAAATAGACAAACATTTTGTAATATTTCATTACCAACAGAGTTTCTGTGTTAAATGATTGAGAAGGAGAAACGCTGTTGAGTAGAATTTATTCCTGGATAGTGAATCAACCTCTAAATTCAAGAAGAGACATGAAAACTCAGTAAGGAACTGAGAAATAACTAAAAGATTGTCAATATAGGAGTCTGTGTTCCATTTTAGTAGTTTAGGGGAGAAGGAATCATGTGTACCTGAGATTTCCTGTAATCTTCTACCCCTTAAGATTTTTTCATGCAACAGAATAGAAGGGAAGATGCCTGGGAATATATAGCCCTCTTCATGAAGAGCACTGAGATGTGAGATGCTGGTCCCTGTTTTCCAAACAGTATTCGAATACAGTATAAATTAACCAAGTCAGTCTGTTGGTTTCCCAAATGAGCCAATAAATGCCAATGTTTTGAAGCATCGAAACAGCAAATTTATTTTCACATTTGTGACATAGCAAGCATTTATGTGGAAGCATGTCATTAGGGCTAAGTGAGTGGTCTGTGTCCAGACAGAGACATAAGCGATACTCATTAGGGCTAAGTGAGTGGTCTGTGTCCAGACAGAGACATAAGCGATACTCATGCAGAATTCAAGGAATTAAACTGCACTCCTATTTCACAACTATTTCTGAATGTTTTCTGATCTTTAGGAATGAACACGTCTATAGTTACATAACACTGTCACTCGTAGAGAAATAGAAAACACAAAACCTTCAGCTCTGCAAAAGGTATAGCTGCCCACAGTGTTCCAGTTGAAGGGTTCAGTCCTCCAACGCCATGAGCACTTTGATCCCAGTCCAGCAAACTGCTCAAATAGCTGCTTAACAGTACACATGCAAGTAACTCTGTATGTTAGGCTGCTGCTATAGCTAAGTAGAAGTCACAAGGTCCTGATGTCATAGATGACATCTCTTTTTCAATAGCTCTGTGAAATGCTAGCATTACACTTGCCTAATTCACTGGGGTCTTTTACACCACCATTCATAAAAGTCTGTAACATGCTCTATGGAAGTGTAAGCAGACTAGGAAATGGCTGAACTATTTTTTTTTCCTCTTACCAGTTTCTTCCAGGAGGAGATACTTCCAAGAGCTTGAAGGGATGATTAGAACTTGGAGCAGGGACTAAAGGAGCTATAGCTCCCTTCTCTCCACTACTGTACGTAATGCAGTGTATGCTGGCCATAGTCTAGCTGGGAGATGCTGCCTTTCCCACCTCTTGGTTGACCTTTGAAGAAAGGGTGAATGCAAAGCTTGTCACTGTCTGTGCTGGTTAGCAGGCTGAGGCTGCTGCAGTCAGGCTTATGCTGCACTCATCAAATGTGATATTAAGGCTGCTTCAGCATGCTTGCTGCCAGAGCTTCCGAAAATTTTCCATCTGACCTAGACAGGACTCTTGCTCATGGCAGTATGATTCCTCTTTTCTCTCTTCTCCCCATGCCATTTGGCCACATCAGAAACGGTTTGAAATCAATGTGAGGTTTAGCCTTTAATGACACCCGAGCAGTTTATCATCACATGAGCTGTGCTTTGCAATCCACTTTGTTATTACTAGTACTTCATCAACATTTTGCGTGTCTCGTGATGAACGTGGGCTACTGCATTATCCCACTTTCTGTGTGCATTACGAAGCTTCTCCCTTCAATCAGTATCATTGCAATTTCTGTTATTTGCTTTCTTGCTCTCTACCCATCTATGTATAATATGACACATTTCCTGCTCTAACCTCACTATGAAAACATCAAGAACTTTGAAAATTGCATACATCTCCAGAGCACCGTAGGCTACTTCTTACCCACAACAATGTTCAGATGGCTGTCACAAAGAAAGTTAAAGTGAAATGTCAAACGCTGTACGGAAGGAAAGCTGCACATGGTAGATACAAGATTCAGTGCACGGTAACTCCCTCTTAATAAACAAGCAAAGATCTATTGGAAGGAAAATTTCCCTGCATTTGAAATTTAACTGCCAACCATCCACATCCCACACGTAACTGTCAGAAAGGATGTCTAAATCTGTCCTCATTTATAACATGTGTTGTGACAAGATTTGACAGTCTCTGAAAGAGCTATAATTGCCACCTAAACATTCAGCATTTTGTCAACTGCAATCATGTTTAGGGAAAGCATTTATTTCACTTAAAAAAACCTCGCATTTTTTTCTTTCTTCTGAATGAGATGACAGATCTCTCTTTTTTTTTTCTTTCCTCATTAGGGGTTGCAAGTAAGATTTAAGAAACTTTTTTTTTCCTTCTTCTTTTCAATGTTTTTCCAATGACAGAACTTTTCAGATTAAAGGAAGAATGATTAGCTTGAGGAAACCAACAGCGACTTAACAGAAATACCTTAAGGACGTCTATCAAGCTACTGATGCCACTAAAACCTTCTGATTGTCCAGCTGGTCTTGATAGGTGCTCTGCTGTGAATATCACAACAGGAACCAAGGTGAAAAGGGGGGAAGAATATCTGGTACTGCCATTTTGTCACTCTGAATAAATGTTATGTAGTCTTAGTCCAGTGCATATAGTCATCCTAATGCAACTATAAACGTTGCTGCAGCATGGAGATGGGAGCTGTTGGTGCGAGAGCAGAAAGAACGCTTTGGATAAGGGAAATGAAACATGTCTCTTGGGCATTAGTAGTCTGTATAGTTGGGACTGCAGTTAATAAGTAACCAATTAACTCCCCTGATGGTTCAGAAGTACACAAACTCTTACCAGGCCTAAGACTTTATGTCTTAGTTGCTTTCTTGAAGTACTGAGCATTAAAACACACCACTCCTAAAGCAAACGCTTCCCAGCAGTATTGCTTTAGTTCTCTTGAGCAGCATTCATGGTTGTTCCGTGTTTACTTACCAAAATCCATCCAGCAATTCAATTTTATTCACAAGAATATTCACAAAACTAAACAAAAATCTGCACTTTGGAGAGCATCAGTGCTAAAAGTGGTACTTTTTCCACATATGACAGATGAGGCAGCGACACGGAAGCAGGAATGCATAGGAAAAGCTGATGCCACCAGATAGAGTTCTACTCGTTTTTGCCTGGCCTGCCCTTGCCAGAGGCACTAGTGTTTGGCACCTGGCATGTCTGTAATTGTGCTGACATGGGGCTTTTCAGGAGGAACATGGGAAACGTTTCCTGTGGTGGCTGGGAGGGTCAATAAAGGTACTAAACATTTCCTTCTGACTGGAGTTTGACTTCAAAATGGACATGGAAGCCAAAAGGAAAAGATATGCTGTACAAGTGAGAGCACAAGCTTACATTAACTAAGTTTCTTCACCTGTTCATTCCTAATTGCAAGACTCTTATACGGTATATTCTTTAACTGCCAGTTAAGATGCTTACACTCAAATCACAATCATTATTGATTCCTTCTCACACGGATAATTATCCATAATGTGTGTCCACAGTAACACCACACTACAAACCTGGATGTCCGATAAGGTGGCTACACTGTACAGTCAGTCCAAAGCCCAGCTTCAGTCCAAACAATAGATCACAAAATAATAACCTGACACCCTCCAAACAGGTGATTTGGTTCGATTTAGAAAATAGAAAGAAGAGTCTCAAAAAATACTGTTATTAGTCACATAAGTTTTCTTAAATATAACAGAAGAGGACAGACCAACATCCATGAATGCTGCATAGCCTTCAATAAGACATCAGAACTAATTCATGCATCTATCAGCTTTTACATGTTAGGGCATACTTTTTGTAAAGGAGCATTGTTAAACTTATTTTAAGAAGCACCAAGTACATCAAGGCAATATCTGGGCATACAAAATTACTAGTACTACTATTCCATGTAGATTTAAAGCTAATATCTCCCCAGAAATCAGACTTAGTTACTTGGAGCAACTAATAATGAGGGGGTTAGGTGAGGGTGGTTTTGGCATCTGTGTCAGATTATATATCCCTTGTCTGTTAAGAACTTTCCAACATTCTCATGTTTCAGTGATGTTACTCACTTAGAAAAGCTGGTCTCCTACCTACGTGCTCTTATTCCTTTGTTGTATATAGTGTAACAGAACTTTTGAGTTCAACCCCTAAGCAGCTACTGGGATCAATGGAAGCTGGAGGAGAAAATGTTAGAAATATAGAAATATTTGGATTCTGTGGATATCTGACATCGTGTTCAAATATCCAGCAGCTTCAAGTGCCTTTGTAACTGAAGACAGTTGGATGTCTCAGGTTTTGCCAGCCAGTAACACCTTCCAGAGAAATAATAGTTTCCTCATCTCCCTATTGATGGGCACTGTGCAGTTGCTCAACACCAGCATCCCGAATGACCTAAAAAAAAAGAAACCCCAAAATAGTTGAGGGAAGTTAGAAAAGAGAAATGCAAACATAAGAGTAGGGAATGGAAGTACTTTCTGTGGGAATGAAGGTAAGAAAGAACCACCTTGAACACATGCAGAAACTTTGGCAAGGAGTTAAAAATTCAGGATACTAGACTGGGTTCTAGGAAAAGGGGCAGGGAGCTCTTGACAGGGAAGAAGGAGGCAGGAGAGTTCAGGAAATCTTTAAAATGTATGGGAATGGAAAATGGCACACTGGGACCTCAGGAAGTCTCTGACAGATGCATTGCTCAGCACCTTCAGCAACTGCAAAGTGAATGACAGAATCCCTTTGATGTGAAAACCTCTGAATTTACAATAGGATTATCAATGAGTATCTACAAGGAGGACTAAAAGAGAAAAAGAAAGCTATTTTACAGATTCCCAGTAGGCTGCCTTGCGTTTGAAGGGAAGAGGAGAGAGTTTGGCTCTTTCCTGGTAAACAATGAACAATCCAAAACTTGGACTGAAGTTCACCTTTCCAATAACACCTGTGCAGAGCAGGAATTAACCAAAGCATTGGGTTGTCCCTCTCTTTGTTGTTATGATTCCTTGTATATATCCACTAATTCAAACAGCATCTAACCCTGATATTGGAACAAATTCAGGAGACAAGAGCAAGCAGAAGGTGGGGTATTTTGTGAGGATCCTTCTGAGAACATTCCCCACATGACTCTGTTAAGGTATATAATAATATTAAACTGTAGAACATACTTCCAAGCCTTTCCAGAAGCTAAACTGGCATTACCCTGGGGTACCTCTGTCTGGCTAGCTAAGTAGGGAGAAAGATAAAACTTTTGGGGTGTGAGCCTCTTCAGCCAGGTCAAGAAGCAATCAGTGAAGATGTTAGGCCCACAGTAGAAGAGGATACGATTTGAGACCATCTTAAGAGCCCAAAAGCACACAAGTCCATGGGACCTGATGAAATCCATCCACAGGTCCATTTGAATGGATTCAAACTTAAACAGATTGGATCTAAGGAAGAAATTCTTTCCTGTGAGGGTGGTGAGGCACTGGAATGGGTTGCCCAGNTATTTTGTGAGGATCCTTCTGAGAACATTCCCCACATGACTCTGTTAAGGTATATAATAATATTAAACTGTAGAACATACTTCCAAGCCTTTCCAGAAGCTAAACTGGCATTACCCTGGGGTACCTCTGTCTGGCTAGCTAAGTAGGGAGAAAGATAAAACTTTTGGGGTGTGAGCCTCTTCAGCCAGGTCAAGAAGCAATCAGTGAAGATGTTAGGCCCACAGTAGAAGAGGATACGATTTGAGACCATCTTAAGAGCCCAAAAGCACACAAGTCCATGGGACCTGATGAAATCCATCCACAGGTCCATTTGAATGGATTCAAACTTAAACAGATTGGATCTAAGGAAGAAATTCTTTCCTGTGAGGGTGGTGAGGCACTGGAATGGGTTTCCCAGGGAAGCCGTGAGTGCTCCATCCCTGGCAGTGTTCAAGGCCAGGTTGGACAAAGCCTTGGGTGCCATGGTTTAGTGTGAGGTGTCCCTGCTTATGGCAGGGCGGTTGTAACTGGATGACCTTAAGGTCCTTTCCAACCCTAACTATTCTATGATTCTGTAAGTGATCAAACACAATTAGAAGACATCCTGCCTATCCTAAAATATAACCCTAAGTACAAGTAAATAAAGACTTGAATTGGAGCTTCTAGTAAAACTTAAACAATGTAGAGATAAATGTAAAAGAAACCTTAACAAATACAGTGAAAATTGCATTCCTTACTCCAGGGGAGTTTTAATAGGTACAGCCATTATTGACAGAGGATAGCTATGCTGATGTTTATGTGGTTATTACTCAATGCCAGAGACTTCACAGATCAGTATTTGCATTTAGCTTTTAAAATCAGAATCATATTATGTCATTTCTTATGAGTGCACACTTTCCCCGTATTTGGTTGTAAAAATAAGACTAAAATGCTGGTTCGATGCTTAAATGGATGGTGTGGTGCAGCTCTGAATGCTATCAGCTGCAGGTAGAGAATGTTCCCTCTTGTGGGAGTTTGCTAGATGTGCAACTCGAGCTCAGAATAACCAGCGGACCAGGCCTCATCACAGTAACATTGTGAACTTTTTTCTCCTTGCCTGACTGCAAAGCAGGTGATGTAGTCATACATTTTGAGACAGACAGGGGCCATTTTACTCACCTAGAAATTGGCTTCATGCTCGAATACCGTTATTTATGTATCTGATGTGAGAAGCCTGCTTCATAAAGTTGCACATAAAGATCATCCAACCATAACAGTCAATTCAGGATTTCTCCAACTGTTCCTTTTAACAAAACACTGTTGTACTACCAATGCTTAGCATTCTCTTGTGTTGCTATGATGCAAAGTTGCTAACTTTAAGCCAGCAGGCTAATGGTCACCAGAGCAGCACAGAGGGCCCAGCATTAGCTATCTCTTAGGAGGCCTATGGAAAGTTCTGGTTTGGTGCTTGGCAGAAGCCTCAGCTAAACATTCTTGTAAGAAAGTTTTTCTGTGTGGGGTAAAAAGCTGATCTTGATGGAAAAGGAGAGAAAGACTTGTTCTTTAATCCTCAGAACACGCTGCAGGAAAACAGAAGGGTTGGTAAATACATAAAAAGGACATCAGTAAGATCTTACAGAACTGATGGACAGGGGTAGAGCAGTTGACGTCATCTCCCTGGACTTGTGCAAAGCGTTCGACACTGTCCCACACGACATCCTTGTCTCTACATTGCAGAGACATCAGTTTGATAGGTGGGCACTCGGTGGATAAAGAACTGGTTGGATGGCCACACACAAAGAGTTGTGGTCAATGGCTCAGTGTCCGGCTGGAGGCCAGTGACGAGTGGTGTCCCTCA
>NDXB01007668.1:54128-73467 GCA_002631895.1 Agapornis roseicollis | reverse complement strand
CAAAACACCAGCTACTAAAGAGAAGAAAAACTGACTGCAACTGCTGAACCCAGGACAAGTCTGTAGACTTCTGGTTTTGCTGTTAAGATTAGGAAGGCATAAGCTAATTAGATTTCACAGCAGTGAGGGATAACACAGAATTTGAAGTACTAATTAGACCTTAAATTTAGAAAGAGTACAAGTACTTCTACTGTGACCATTTTTCTGGTTTTATTTCAGTCACTCCTGAGTTATGTTAGGTGAAATTATATTAGCCTCAATTTGTAAAGACAACTGCCAATTTCATTCCTTTAGATAATCTGTACTGTATAATCACATAATGAAAAAATAGAGGCTTGATTTCCAATATTCTTTTTTCCCGAAAAGCTAATATTAAAAGTCAGGGGTAGAGTGTATACTGAACTCCACTTGCTATTCATTTGCTGTGTTAACAAAAAATAGGGTTCCTTGTTCAGCTGTATTTTAACAAGGATCCAAAAAAAGTTTAGTTTCATTTTTACATTGCTCAGTTTTTCAATGTTGAACTTCCTGTGAGTATTTTAAATTTATTAAAAGGACAAAGAGATAGCAGAATACAACTGAAAAGAAAAACAACCAAAACAAACCAAAGAAACTATTCAGAAAAAGCTAACTTCCTAAATTTATTATGACTGAAATATTGACAACATTAGATAATAATCTCTGAAGACACATTATCCTATCTTCTCAAAGCAATTACAGTAGAAAATAGTCTGTAACCTAAAGGAAGCAATTTTGTTTCAAATAAACTAGTTAAACTTTTCCTCTAGAGAGTTACTACCAAAACTTTGTCAAAAAAGATTGGGGTTAGTCAGTCCATAAAAGTCTTTTTATCTAAGTACAATCTTGCACTTTTAATCACAGGCCTTGACATCAGGGTGCTTGAAAAATTGCAACTCAGTTCACATCTCATTGTTCCTAGTTTGGTAGAAGGGAAGAATAGTAATGCTCTCTCACATTTAACCATATATTTTTTAGGTTTTGCAGCAACTTCTATAGATCACATTTAGATTTTAAATTTTAAAAATTTTAGATATTTTTAAATAAATTTTAATTAATTTAATTAACTAAATTAAATTAATTAATTTTAAATTAATTTTATTTAATTAATTAATTTAATTGACTAATTAGTTAATTTTAAATTAATAAGTTTTTAATTAATTTAAAATTTAAAAATAAATTTTAAAAATTTTAGACATAAATATTTTAGGCTTAAATTATTAAATATAAGATATTAAAAGAAATAATATATAGACTTAAATATTTTGTGTGGCTAAAGACTAAGACAACTTAACAGCTTGATAGACACCTGATATGTGAGTTGCATTGTTTCTGGAATTCATTTTCATGAGATGGACTCTGCCACATGGCAACTATAAGAGGAACTTTTGTGGCTATGAAGTGCCTATGATTTATATAGGTAACTTTGGCTCAGATTTTGAGCAGATTTTGGTTATGGAGCAATGTGTATCAGCAAAAAGTTTGATTTCAAGATATTTTATCTCTATCTAACAAAAAAAAAATCAGATCAATGTTTTAGCAATATCTAAATATGAAAAGATATTTTCACAAATAGAAAAGTGTAGAAAAAATAGTTTTTAAAGCAGGCAAAACCATGCAGGTTTTAAAAATATATAAACTAAGAGGGTTTTGAATGTTTCTGTTTGTTTGTTCAATATGCTATTCTGTTTTCTTCTTTCAAAGTTTTACAGTTCTTAAATTTACCTAGAAGTTATTTTTAAATCTAATATCAAACACCCTAAATATCTTAGGGTTTTTTTAGGTTTTAATTGCATCAAGCAACTTTTTAAAAATATCTTACTAAATTATGCTTTCATAGTCCTGAAAATACAATGTATAAACAAAGTCATGTATAACAATAAAAATCACTCTCACATTAGTTTTCAAGAAATTCATAGGATAAGAAATCAGAATTAAGATTTCACAGCATATTTCAATTTTAATAGTTTGGGTTTTTTTTTCCTTTTTTCTTAATTTCTATATTTATTTTGACTTTGAGATTATGAAGATTATAAACTTAAATATAGAAATCCTAAACAATAAAAATAAAGTAAGTAGGAGTCAGAAAAAAATCAGGTCCATTGTAAAAGCATAAATTAAATCCTAATTTTGTTAATTTCAGGCATGCCAGTCTTTTTGCCTTCTAATTTTCATCTTAAGAGGTGTGAAAAGAGCAATTAGCCCCAAAGGTAATTTTATTCCTTTAAAAAATTTAATTTCCCTTTTAATTGGTTTCTTATACTGGTCAGATATTTCCCTGATATCATTGCTTGGGATCTCAGAGACACACTGCAGTACTACAGACCAGTACAGCTGATATTGTAATACTGATTTAGTTGTAATGCTAATACTTTGCCAAGTGTAGTGTATATAGCTGTAACTGTAGAGAGTTGTGAATATGAAAGGTGAAAATAATGAACAGGGTTTATAGACCTGTGCAGCTGTCTTAAATGAAAGGTCAACTAAAGAAGAGATAATACAATTCCCTACACATGCAGAGGAAGAATAAACTGTCTAAAAAAAAGGTTTGAAAACAAAGGTTATATGGGACTTCTGTAACAGAAGCTTTCAGTGTTAAAGCAAAGTCTGGAAGTGCACTAAGACTGCACTGTTTGAGAAGGCAGCGTCATCATGATTTTTAAATAGGAACATTGTATAGAATTAATATAAAGTGAGATTCATAGGACAAAATAGCAATATTTATACTGTAGATATCTGAGTAGTCATCTAGAATTCTTGTATACTTACTTAGATAGTCACTTTGTGTGGTTCATTTCAGCTACTTTAGATGGTTCTCACAGGTAAAGATTTAAACTTTCCCTGAAAGATGCATATTTCTCTCAACTTACGTGAATGATTTAAGTACAACTGACTCTGTCTTTTGGTTGGAGGGACTAATTTAAGTACAACTGACTCTGTCTTTTGGTTGGAGGGACTAACCTAACTATCTGTTGTCCCCAGCTCATTCATGTACGCACAAAGCACTTAAAATTTTTCAGCATCAAGTCTGTCTCAAGTCCATCTTACTGGATTCCTGAATAAACACATTTTTCTTCCATTGCACAAACTTTCACACAGAGAGCAGAAATCCTCAGAATATGTCTAGGTGGCTCTCAAAAAGCAGTCAAGATGAGCCCTTAGTTTTGCACAAAGTTTACAGCCAGACTTCCTGTGGTGGGTTATGTACTCATAAGTTAGTCATCAGCCTAATATTAGAGCGTGAATTCCTTAGTAAGTCCTTTAAAATTATATGCAATTCATGAGGTAATTAAATATGCATTTTCTAGAAGAACAAGGACTCCATATCCACCTAGCAAATTCAGCTAGAGATCTGATATTCAATATTTCCCAAAAATATTACTTGCCAATTATTTTATACAAAGTGAAGCAGCTTTAAAAAAATAGATATTATCTGTCTTAAACTGTCATGTTATCATTTAGAACCTTCAGGATTTGTGAACTCTTATGTTAGTTAGGTTCTTATTGGTCTTGAAATTATTATCATAGAATCATAAAATTTCAATAACTGATGCTCATCAGCTCCTTAATTATCTGTTTTAGGAAGTTTTCCTCAATGTATTCCAGAAACCTGTAGCTGTACACTGTAGCACTCTGATTACATGAGTGCTCCCATTATGTCTCTGTGATCCCAATGAGATAATAACCCTGCAACTGCATGCAGGCCTCTAATTCTCCTCCCCACCCAATCTCCATGTGTTGGTGTGTGGGCACCTCAGAGAAGTACCACAACATGCTCATTTCACAGAGAAGGTGTCCCAGAGAGCTTCTCCTTTTATGCTGTCCTATAGATACTTCATTTTTCAGGCACATACATATGCTAGAATTAAGCCCCCTTAGCCCTCTTTTGTTGAATAGGAGACCTCTCTTGTCCATATCATCCTGCACCCTTTGTTTGACAACTTGGTCCACCATTTCCTCAGTTGATTTCACATCATCAGCCTCCACCTGCTTTGTTCCTAGTTTAAAATCCTTACCAGCCTGCTGGTAATGTTTTTCTCTTCCATAGATTTGAGACAAGCTGGTGAATCCTCTCTCTTCCTAGCAATCCTTGGTCCTCAAAGGCTTTCCCATGATAATAAGAATCAAATCTTTTGTTGACACCAGCTATGCAAACAGTTGTTGACTCTCAAGACCTTGCAGTGTCAGGCTCAAGATGAGAAAAACATCCTTGTTCCTGGATCCCTGTAGCCTGATGTAGTCCAGGACTTCCCTGGTTTTATTGCTGGTTCCCATATGGAAGAGTAGCAGGGCATAACAGTCCAGGGTCCAGACAAGTTTCAGCAGACCTCCCCACAATGTGCTTGGTGTATGGCAAGCAGCATACCTCCTGAACAGCAGGTCAAGTCAGCAAATATGGGCCTCTGCTTCCTCCAGCAGGGAATCTCCTACCACTGTCACTCAGTACTTGTAGGAGTACTGTGTGGCTCAACTCAGCTGGTTCAAATACTTTGATGGACACAGCTCCCACTTCCTCATGTGCATCAAGGACACTGGTCCTCATTTGTAGATGCAAATCATGTGTTTTATGCCTATTGTATTCTAGGCTATTCAGATTTAGAAAACAGTGTACCTCGTATGGTTGTAGCTTATGTCTTACACTTCTTGCTCCACTAATTTCCCTCTGGCCAGTTTAGACTGCCCCCATTTTGCCCTGAGCATCTCATTCATAGAATTATATTCTTTCTCAATATATAGATAAGCAACATAGAAACCTAATATCAAGCTCAATAACCAATAAATAACAGGATATTTAGACATTGCAATGTTGAACCTTAGAACTTCCTGCTTGCAGTTTTATGGCTTAATGTGTAGCATTAATAAGACATGTTATTAAATTAATTTGAAATCAACAATATAATTTTCAATCAACTATATTTTTGCACTTAACATATATTGTTGGGTTTAAGTAGCAGGTGACTGGTGAGGTGACCTGTGGGAAGAGACCATGAACTGCCACATGACAGTCACATCCTATCCTAGACAGCTCTGAACCTGTTGTGAGCAGCCTATCATGCACAAAAACTTCAGACCATTAGAGAAGCACACAGCACACTTACTCAGATATACTTGAGAAATAAATTGTAAACTCCTAGTTGCTGGAGACACACTTCACACTTCTGGAGCTGATGCTGGACAGACACTCAAGGAGACATCTGATGCTGAAAGGGTCACATATATCCCTAAATAGATTGTCTGTGGATAACCATGCTGCAGCAAGACACCACTGAGGGACTGTAGTCATGGGCAACCCACATCAAGTCAGGGAAACCCCTGGGGGACCATAGAAGAGAGCAGTAGAGGAAAACTTACAGATGTAAAGATCAGCACAAGTCATAACACACAACCCCAGCATTCTATGCCAGCCAATACCTCACAGAAGGAACTGGGAACTAGTGAGTGTAACTAGGGTGAAAATAAGAGAAATTGAGACTAGGAAAGGGGTGGATAGGTGTTTGGCCTAATCCCAGTCTGAAGAAGGGGAATGAAAAAAGATTTATGCAGTTCTTTAATTTTTTATATTGCTTTTTTTCACAGTAAAAACTCAGTGATCAGAAGCCTGTGTGAATCAGCAAAAACTAAATTAAGTAATAATTTCCCAAGTCAAGAATGCTTTGCCTACAACAGTATTACATACAAATCAACATTTAACAGAACACTTTCAGGAAACACCTCTGTGATTTTTGGAACATCATGATAAAATGGTGTTCTATAACCTATTATGAAACAATTTGCATTCTTCTGGTGCTCAGAGAAATGGTAGAGTCAGATTAATTCGAAGTCTTTTGAATAAAGAAACATAACACTCCTTTCACTTTAAGCAGCTGTCCTTAAAAAAAACACCACAAATTTGAAAAACAGAATCTCTTTATTAAATCTCTGGGTGTCTAGAATACTGTTCAGAATCAAATATTGATAAAAAAAATTAAAGTTTAATCTGCTAGGCAACTTAAATTCTACTAGCTTCACTAGGAGAATAAATTTTTTTTGATTGATTTGAGACAGGCTACAAGACAAAAATATTTAATTTTCTATTATGTAATTGCTACCATTTTTATATCTCCAAAAGACCTTTTGAAGGCACATGGCAAAAGTAAAAATTAATTTTTCTTCTTATTTTTCTTCTTCTGTTTCTTCTTCCTCTTTCCTTTCTTCTTCTCTTTCCTCTGCTTCCACTTCTTTCCTTCCTCTCTTTTTCCTCTTTCTTTTTTTCTCCTATCAAAGGTTCAAAACAGATGAGGCACTGGCTTGTCTAAAAATAAATATGATAGTTATCAGAATGTAAATACTTCTAAATATAATCCCAAGTACCCTCTCAGGCTACCTCTTTATCAGATAACACATTTTTCTCATTGTTTTACAGGTCATAAAAGACACAAACAAAACAAAAATCACTCAGAATCTATGTCCTTCATGTGACTGTGTAATTCCTGTTTGATGCTGTGTTTTCCTTCATACATTTGAGTATTCATTATGGTATAAAGAGATTCACGTCATCTGTGCATATGAATAAATTACATAAGAGGTAAAAGCAAAATATTAAGACAATATTAATCTTCTAGAAATCTGAGAATAAAAAAATCCCTAATTATTCAAAGTATTACAAATTACTTCCAAAAAAATGTTTTAAGTATGTATGATCCTTAGGGAAACAAGACCAATCATAATAGGCTTTCAAACTATATGCAACTTGTCTTTTTTTTCAGGAATAGTACATCTGATAAGTAGAACTAAATTCAAATACTATATACTCTGATTTTAGGTGGAAAAAACAATCGTGACATATGCTCACAGAGCCTTAGTTTTTGTACTCCAGTTTTATTTATACAAGCTGACATATCAGTAAGCTTCACTGAATTGAAACTGAATTACCATGTTATTATAAATATTATCAAAATCCTCAATGTTGCTTGCAGCTATTTGTAAGGAAATTTTAACTCAGAGTTTTTCTGAAAATTTCTATTGTAAGATATTTTTCAAAAGAAGTAAAAATGTGATGCCTGTCAAATTAAAATACAATAAAATTCCATAAAATGTGTGTCTTTTTTTTCTTCATTATGCAGTGAATCATTGTTAATATCTTCATCAGGACTTAATTCGGGTGTGTTATGTTCACTATTCTCTTTGAAGTCAAACTACATCTCTTTATGGAATATTATACTGTGGGTAAGCATTTGGAATATCTGGTGAGATGTAAGACAACAGAACTTTTCCACTCCTCAAGGAAATATAGGTAAGCACATGAAAGTACTTATAGATTTTCCATATTCCAGTTTTGTTCAGAAGATCCATAATGTTTGCATAACAGCTGTTCTCAGGCTAATGGTTGAAAAGAGGACATTCAGGAAAGGAGAGGAAGCCAAGTGGTCATTAAGTACAATTTTCCTTGAGGAATGAAAGAAGCCCAAAGAAATCTTTTCAGTATTTACATCAGCTCTACTATCTTTCTAGTAGACATATAAACAATACAATATATTTTTTCAGCCAGCTGCAACAGAATATGAGCAGGTTAAAAATCTCTGGTCTCAATTGAGTGTCCATGAGAGAAAAAATAAGATTAGTAAGGTCTGTTTTGTCTTTCCTGCCTCTTCCATTCTTGTACATAACAAGCTGAGCTGAGGAATAAAAGGTGTTCTTGTTGATCCCCTAGTGCATTTATTTATCCAGAGAATTACTGTAGAAGACTGCAGTAACTGATGGGAGCAAGAAATGTTTGCCTTTTCCTATTGTTAGGTAACTGCTCCAATCTCCACCACCTTCCAAATTGGATAGAGGGTGAGCTTGCAGAAACATCAGCCAGTTCTCCACAGGTTTGCCTGTCAAGTCCATGGATCAGAAAAGCATCTCCAGAGAACATGGCGTCTTACACAATTAGAATTAATCTATAGAAGAATATTAGTATTCTAACAAACAAAGTAATAAGGAGAATCTCATCCATTTCTTTCTTTTTTATCCAGTTTCCTCAATGTCAGCAAGAATCACATGATAATATTCCTGAGGCTAATTCCATGTCTGTGTCCATGATATTTTTTGCTTTCTCATTGAGAACTGCTTTCAAAAAGCAATCCTTATCATACTCAATTCTATTCTCTCTGCTATGGTACTGTGAATTGCTAGACAAAAGAGCTACAAGCAGAACCAGAGAACTCAGAAAACATCTGCATTTCTCATGCTGCAATGAGATTTTCTTTAATCTCTGTTTTATTTTCTGCAATATATGCTGCGATATATCCTTATGCTTCAATTTCAGTTCAGAGCATGTCAATTTTATTTTATTTTTTAAATTGAAGATTTTTTTTCAAGAGACTGTATGTACTAATGTAATGAAAGAAAAAGTCATTCTTTGGAAAATATGCATTCCATGCATCTGGGGCTCAATATGAAGCATAATCAGAAAGTTAGGATCCCAAGGTCAGTTGGTTAGTTTATTAGTAAAAGAGTATTATAGCATTTTATGCAATGAAAGCACATAATTGCCTTTGAGAAAGAAATCCATAATGCTTATGTCCTATCATAGACTGAAGTCTATGCTCAAGGACAATAAATTATATCCTTATTTTCATGTGAGCATTCTCCTATTTACTTCAGGTAGAAACAATTCTGTTAACTCATGTGAACTGCGATCATGACAATTGCACGATTTTCTGAACAGAACTGGGGGAGGAGATGGTAGAAACTCAGAGTAGAGTAGAGACAATAGAGACATAAACATCAAAAAATGGTAGTCTCTGCCTGAGTACTATAATGAGAAGGTTGAGATAGTTAATCTTTTCACCATCACATACAAAATTTGTCTATTAAAGTACTAGGTGTTTCAGTGACTTCCCTTGATAATTTTAAGAAGTTTTTTCATTTTTTTTTTTCCTCTGAATACAATCTTCTAATCTGCAAGCAACTGATTTACATTTGTGAGATATGCATTGACATTAATCATTCCTCTCTGATGCCTCTGATCTGTAACAGAGATCCCTACAGTACAGGCACAAGTGAATAGCAGAAGGATGATAAGTCCTTGGAAGCCAAAGTTACATAAAATTTAACATTTATAAAGTAGATGTAGCATCTCCTGTTCTCAACATTGCTAGCCACTTGATACCTTCTATGGAAATAACCCTCCTTCCCACAGAAATCAGCTAAGTATCTTTTTTAATCTAAACAGAGAATTTTTTTAAACCCTTTCTACTATAAAAAATATAACTTTCTTGCTTAACTAGTGTATTTTTGTATAGGAAGGAATCCTTGTATCACTAATACACATTTTGATAGTTAGGTCTTCAGCAAATTATCAGACAGTTCAAACGTGATTATAATCTATGCATCATTGTTAATTGCCAGACTGACTAGAAAATATAAAAAGCTAAGCATCTAATAATCATTTTCTGATAAGGTGTGTGTGGGGGAGGGGGGGGAGGTTGTATCACAATCAGATATTTATATCCATGTTTACTTTAACTGGTGTATAATTTTTATTCAATGTATTTTCAGCATAATCTCCTCTAGTATTAAGTCTCACACAGAACATTTTTTTGTTACATGTCCCTTGCAAAACTCTAAAACCTTTAGAATGAGTGGCTTGATTTACCTGTCATAAACAGGTGAAGGGGTTTTAGAGAGGAAATGAACTACAAAGACAATGTTTTCCCAGTACTTATAAAGGCAGGTGAGCATCTGGGTTTTTTTCAACATGCAGTATTTTTCTGAAAGTTTTCCTTGTCACCCTGCAACACACAACTCTGATCATACAAATAAAAGAACTGTAAAGCGGAAATTGCTTTTAATGTTATCCCATTCAAAATGTTCAGTAGATTTCCAAACATCTACAATGATTGAAACATTGTCTAAACAATAATAAGCATTTCCAGGAAAAAGAAATAATCTGCACATAATTCTTAGTTTTTAATGACTACCAACCTCAACATAAGCTTAGTAAATTGTTCTGGTAGTGTGCTTTGCTCTTTCTTCATTTTTGACAACATTGTTTAAATGTGAATGTGACTTTAATGTGAAAATTTACAGATTTAAAAAAGGAAAGGGCTCTCTGCTGGCCCACGACTACAATAGTTCTTTTGCTTTCATTAGCTGACTGATGTATTTACCAATATTTGGTGTTATAATTTTATGGATATATTTATAGAAACTGAATATTAAATAATTTTCATTCACTGATCCATGGGCACCAAATTCAGAAGATTCTTTTTTGCTCTCCATTTTCAGCACTTGCTCATTTTTACAGAAACTGTATTACCAAGTTGCAGAAGTTTCACTGTTATCAAATACAACAGTTCACAAAGTTCCATAAATAATACAAAAAATATTTCCTTCATCTGTTAGTCTCTTCACTTCACATATCTTTTTTCCAAACACTTTATACAGTTTAGTGATTCTTCTTTCCTTAGAGGTTTCTGAAAAGCCAGGTGAGAACTTTTTCAGAAACATGTTTTCACAAGGAAATATATAATTTAGAATTAAACAAATTTTCAAAGGAAGTAATTTCAAAGGTAAAAGTTATTCTTGATTTGATTAAGTTACTTTAATCTGTAAAGTAATATTGCAATCACAAACCCAGTCTGAGATTCTTTAGTGGGGGATTAAAGAAAGTGCCTTTGAAATCAGCATGGATACAGGCTTTTCATGTTAATTACATACTTGTTAAAGAATAAATTTGAAAGTTTTCTACTTCCTAGTTGCATTTGGGCTTCCAACTTCTAAAAATGTTAGTTTTCTAGTCAACCACCATTTTTCTAAACAAAAGTCTTGTATGTGCTCTTCTGTACTGTTCTTGTGGTTTTCTATTCTCTTTTGAAGAGATTGTGTTGTGAATGTACACAAGACTGTCAAAGCATGCATACTATTCTAAGTGAATAAAAAATAAAGTAAAAATATTTGGTTTCACATGCCTGTGTTGTCCTCTCTCCACCAAAATCAAGAGCAAATGCAGAGTAAAACCCACATATGTATTTAATCTATCATATAAAGTATTTTAGTAACTCAAGAAGTAAATCCACTGCAATAATTCAAAAACTGAAGTGGAATGAAACTGTTGGAAGAAGTCCAGAGGAGGGCCACAAAGATGATCAGGGGACTGGAGCATCTCCCATATGAAGACAGGNTGGAGTATTGTGTGCAGTTCCAGTGTCCTCAATATAAAAAGAACATGGAGCTGTTGGAGCAAGTCCAGAGGAGGCCACGAGGATGATCAGGGGACTGGAGCATCTCCCATATGAAGACAGGCTAAGAAATTTGGGGCTGTTCAGCTTGGGAAAGAGAAGGTTGCATGGAGACCTCATAGCAGCTTTCCAGTATCTGAAGGGGGCCTATAGGGATGGTGAGGAGGGACTCTTCATTAGGGACTGTAGTGACAGGACAAGGGGTAACGGGCTCAAACTTAAACAGGGGAGGTTTAGATTGGATATAAGGAGGAAGTTCTTTCCTGTGAGGGTGGTGTGGCACTGGAATAGTTTGCTCAAGGAAGCTGTGAATGCTCTATCCCTGGCAGTATTCAAGGCCAGGTTGGACAGAGCCTTGGGTGACATGGTTTAGTATGAGATGTCCCCGCCCCTGTCAGGGTGGTTGGAACTAGATGGTCTTAAAGTCCTTTCCAACCCTAACTATTCTATGATTCTATGATTTTAAAATGAAGGACACTCTGTCTTGTTACAAGGAGATACAGCTAACTTTAGGAGTTAGCTTGGTATCCATATTAAAACTGAAATTTTAATTTACTTAAGTAAGAATATATATACACTTTCTTAAGTTCTAAATGCATTCATCCAGCTGCAGAGTATTAGCACGAGGTATTAATGACAAAAAGCTTCTGGAGGGAACTCTGGGTTCTCAATTTTTGCTTTTCACTACAGAAAAACAAAACAGAACAGGGATCAGACAACCTACTAAAGTTAGTGGCCTCCGTATTGTATTGCTTCTTCATTTATTATTTCCTTCTTTTGTACTAGAACACATACTGACCAACATCTGTGATTAAATTCTTTTGACTCTGCCCTTTTTTGGGCGACTGGATTATTTCTCATGTCTCTCTTCCACCAAACACTATCAAAGGGTCAGTTCTCCTTCATCTCTGACTAATTGAATTTGCTGTCATTAGTGGATATGTTCTCAGAGTATTCAGTCTAATTTTTCATAAATCTTCCTCCTATCTTTGCCTTGTGATAATATCCTATAACATAGATCACACAGACATTCAGAGGCTGCAGGAAGCAAGTACTTTAGAGCATTACAAACTCACTAGTTTAGGTATATAGAGAGAATTTGAATCTCCAGCTTTATGTTATAGTAAGTATTGAACACACACTCCTGTGTTACTATACATCATGAGAGGTTGCTACTATTGCTGCTATCAGTAGCAGATGAACTGGAGGATGAAAGGAAGAGGAAAAAATAGAAAAAAGCAGAGTGGTGGCAGCAGGTGCTGCTACCCAATTTTCCATCAGTTTTCATTGGCAGCAACAGCCACCTCCTGGATGTTGTAGGGACTCTTTGGCGTTCACTACTCTAGGCAGCTGTCCTCTATTTTCTCAGGAGAGGAAAGAAATTAGGCTGTACAGAAAGGTTTGCTGAAAATTTGAAGAAATCATTAATGCCATTTATAACTCCATTTGCCAGGAAATGATACATTTCTAAGTCTGATAAAACAGCAGGAGGAAGAATCAGCTTGTGTCATCTAAACTACTGCAGAAATGGAAATCCACTGCAATGGAGTAATGCATCAACCCCATATCACAAAAGTCTGTGGTAGAAAAGGTGACACACCCCAGCTCTCGTAGTATCATCTAATGCTTGTACTCTGACTACTGGCCTCTCTTTTTCACGGTGTGTGAAGAGATGACTATGACTCTGTTATGAAATTATATATGGAAACAAAAAGCATAAAGTAGTGACAGTATATTTTCTGACTGAAAAAAACCCCAAAACAAACCAAAACCAAATCAAAACAATAAACCCCAAAAAACCACACTCCATCTTTAGAATCATTATTAGAATGGCCAGGTTTGTTAAGAACTTTCTTAGTAGTTGTCCTGGGTTCAGCTGTAACAGTTTTTGTTCCCTTTCCAAGTAGATGTGCTTCAGTCTGAGAACAGTGCTGACAATACACTGATGTTTTAGTTGTTGCTAAGTAATGCTTACTCTCGTCAAGGACTTTTCAGTCTGATGCTGTGCCAGTGAGGACGGGTGCAAAAGCTGGGAGGGAGCAGAGACAGGACATCTGACCTAAACTAGCCAAAGGTGTATTCCATACCACAGCACATCACACTTAGTATATAAACTGGGGGGAGTTGGCCAGAAGAGGCAGATTGCTGCCAGGGGACAGGCTAAGCATTGGTCAACAGCAGCAAGCAATTGTATTGTGCATCACTTGCATCTATTTCCCCCTTTAGTTTTGTATTGTCTCCCCTTATCTACTGTAGTAGTAGTAGTTCTAACTTATACTTTAGTTATTGAAATGTTTTTATCTCAACCCATGAGGTTTACATTCTTTCCATTTTCCTCCCCATCCTGTCCATAAGGAAATGGGATAAAGAGGTAATGTAAGTGACTTGCTGTGTGGTTCTGAGTTACCTACTGGGTTTAAACCATGACAGTAGTTAAAAATATTTGAAAGTAATTAAAGGTTTCATTAAAAAATTGAGAGAATTTTAGTAGAATGCATTATGAGGTGACACACCTTATCTTGTATGGGAAAGAATAACCAGGGATTACAAAAGTCAGAAAAAGTCCTTCCAAAAATGACCTAAGGAACCAACAGAGATTTCAAGAAAACACTACATTCCTATAACAAACTGTTGCAGAGCATCACAAGTGATACTGCCAAACTCAGCATAAAGGTAAACTAACAGTCTGAATTTCAACAAATCTTAGGATAGCAGTGTTGCAATAACATAAAAACGCTATTACATAATATACCTGAAACAAACCCAACCCTGACTTAGACATTTTTCCTGTATTATAAAGGTGTTAAATGCATGTCAGTTAAAAAAAAAAAATAATCCTTAAAAAATTCATTACCTAAAAGCTGTACCTTTTGATTCAACTGTGACCAGATAAGTGGAATTCACCACAGATACATATGAAACACACATTGGCAGAATGAAAAATAGCTACAATGCCAAAGATTTACAAACATTTATTTGCATTTTATTACTAATACTGCAATACGAAAACAGATATGTAAGTTTTAAAGGAACCCAAATATTCTTGCCAGTTGAAATATTTAACAATAAGGATAGTGATTAATTGAAAATTACATTTGGAAACATTATGAATCTGTCAAAATATTGTTTTGAAACAGTAAAAGTTTGCATAACAGAATTACATAGAATTACTGAAAGAACCTTTGCATCCAGCACAGAACATCAAATGCTCATACTGACAAGAGCAGCAGCAAAGGCAAACTGAAGTACTTTTATCTCAGACATGAGATATTCAGCTGCCATAATGCTGAAATGAAAGTAACTGTGCACAAGCTACAAGGGTATCTGTCGATTGGCAAGACCTGCAAATGCCAATTTAATTAGAACTTCAAGTGGTGAAGTTTTTCCAGTATTCTGAGCCAATCACACACTGCATTTTCTCCTACATACGTGTTTAGTGCATAGTGCTTCATTCAAAAATTCTCTCAAAATCTATTTTTATCAGAAGTAGACTAGCATTTATGATACTTTTCAACATCCTTCCTAAAAAGAGTTCCACTTTAAAGGAGAGGGTAAACAAAGAAGAGATCAGAATAAGATAAAAATATCTGGTATATTTTCTTGTAATTAATGAAATTTAAAGCAAAAACAACACAATGGGATGCAGGGATTTGCTGAACTCTGTAAAATTGAAGACTGACTTTATTTCTTTGTTCCAATATTTCCCCAGTAATTCAGTCTGTTTATTTTAAAACTTTCTGCTTTGTGACTGCATCTGAAACACTAACCTCCTTTGAAATCTTCAAGGGATTGACCTGCAAAGAAACATAAATGACTCATATCTATGCTAGGGTTTTAAATAAAACAAGTGTAACCACAGAGAATGCACTCGTGTCCTCCCTGAAATCTTGATTCACTTATATTGCTTTGGCATTAGCTTTTCTGATTCTGACATTGAACTTGCAAGCCATTATGCACATTTTATCATTGCTGAAACATGACCAGGATTTTCAAACTAGTCTGTGTACCTCATTTTATGTGCTATGAACTTGGTTCAAGAAAACATGCTCTAAAGAAAGCAAAAAAATTAGCATCCAAATCAAATAAAATATTTTAAACTCAAGTTAAATGAGAAATATACAAAAGAATCCATGTTTTGCAAGTCTATTACACATGAAGATCTGAGTCACCTTGTAGCAAAGATGGAAATTAGAAAGAATCAAATTTCTTTCACTTTAAAATATTTATTTAAATTTTTATTTAACAGTCTGACACTTTTTTCATCTTTGTGAGGGGAGGGGGAAAAAATAAAACAACAGCAACTATAACTAACACTAAATGTAATTTTTGAAAAACACCTTTTTCTTTGTTTTTACATTTTAGTTTCAGCTTTCTTAGAAACATGGAAGAATGAACTATGATGACAAATAAAGAGAAACTCATAACATTTGATGTTGGAAAAGTTTACCTTTTAAGAAATGTGTGTGAATGTTCCAGTCATATGAAAAATAACTTTTTTTCATGACAGGCAAACATTATCCCCATAGACTAAAATAAGAAGACTGGTATCAATAAAAAATGTATCATCTCTTTATTTAGTATGTCAAGTTGAGGGAATAGCAATTAACTCATACTGATGTGGTAACTTTAACAATCTAAAATAAATGTCATTTTTCCTTTAAGTTGCATCTTGCAGCTTTATTTTTATACATTTTCTTTGTGTAGGAATAAGAGCGGAAGGAAGGAAAAATAAAATAAATTATGCATTTGCATACATCTTTCATCTCATTACACAGGAATTATTCAATGTATCAGTAGTACTATCAGTCAAAATAAAACTAGGATTAAAGAGTTAATCTGAGGAGGAATAGATAGTGTTGTCAACACATATACTTTCCTGAAATTCAAAGCATTCAGCAGAAACTCAGTGCTAACTATAGATGAACTTGACTGTTTCTTTTCTGGATATTGCATGTTGAAGTTCTAAATCCCTCAAAGCCAATATAGCTTCTAATTCCCTCAAGAAACACGCAGTAGCATTGCTAAATCTTTTAGCAATCAAGAATTCTAAAAGAAAAGTCATAGTGTTCTGCAATTTAAGACTTCCTTGAGGTCCTGCACACAAAAATTTGAAAGAGAGAAGAGCTATTTCTAAAAAACTCAATTTGTAATGCTGTATTTCAGCTACAAGGAAAAATATAAAATTACTAATAACCTTTGAATGCAAGCGAAATAAGAAAAGGGGTAATATTCACTAAACAGTTAATTAGATTGAGCTTGACAGATACACCCTAGAGCTGAATTCAATACAACATGCTACTAAGGAAGTGTCAGGCTAAATTTCTCAAAAATGTCTGTGAAATTTGGAGCTACTGCTACATAAGATTCCTAGCAATTTATCTTACAGACCCATGTAATAGTGGTTAGCTTCTTAATGCACAAATATTCTGAAAGAACTTTATTTACAAGAGGCAAAAAGGATTGTTCAATCCACAGGAGCAAGAAAAGGTGTTCTAGTAGGCAGACTAAGTGCAGACACAGACAGAAAGGTCAGAGCATAACAAGGGCAAAAATACCAAAGCAGGGGTGGGTGATGGCTGTGAATGTTGCATCAGGGTCAGAGGAGAAGAATCTACTTGAGATATTAAACTTTAACTAGTATCCTGAGCATCAGAAGATTGTCATCTATGTGGCCGTGCATTATTATTGCTCTTCTTAATAGTGTTAGCCATCTATCAGCTGCTGTGACATGTGAGATTCAGAAGTGATCATAGTGTTCGTAGTTTGTTTTTCACATCAGTCTGAATTCTTTCTAGTTTGTATCAAGTCTTCCTTTGCAATCCTTCATGTGCAGCTGAAAGGTTCTCCTTCCTTTTTGTTTTTTCAAACTGGTTTATCTTAAGAAATGAGTTTACTTGACTATATGACTCATATTACAGATTTACTAAATAAACCAACAGTAAGTTATGGGAACCACCTTATCTGGTTGATGACTTGGTGAATTTTATCCTATTAGGATGAAAGACATCACAGCACAGAAAACAAGAAGCTCAAATTCAGTGAGATATAGCAAACTGGGACAGGATGCATGAAAAAGTCTTGGCAGTTAAAATTTCAGGAGTATAACTCCAGCCATACCCTTTACAATCTGCCTGAGCTTGAGTCTTTCACTATCTGCAGATGTCTGAATTTAAGTGATATGAGTCCTGTTTAGTTTCTTATAGAGGACTGAGTGATGCTTTCATGTTTTCATGATGCCATTACAAAAATCTGCTTGTTCCTTCTACACACTATTTGCAGCAGCTGCATCACAGCTAACACCTAGAGGACTAGCTCTTGTATATTGGTCATCTCTCATGCAACTGTTCATTGTTGAAGTTTCTTTTATTGCAAATTCTGACTAAGAATCAATTTGAACACATCTCCTTCAAACCAGGATAATGCTGAAAGCACTGGAATGTGCCTGCCCAAGAGTTATATTGGTGGTGTAGTAAGCAATAAAATGTTCATTAACACAGGCGAAAAAAAATCTGCCAGATGAAATAAAGTTAAAATGAAACAAAATAATACAAAAACCCATCATGTGTTAACCCAGAGAATAAGACATTCCTTAAGGAATTTTCAGATAATGGCTGAAATTTCTTCTCAAAAATTTGCAGATTATCACAGATATGTCACTGAGAAGAGTTCTACAAAGACAGAATGGTACCCTAGAATCCCATCCTTTATATGGCAAGATAGATGGTTCAATGAATACATTTAAATCTTTTGTTGAAGACACGCAATACAAATCTGAACAATGAAAACAAAGTGAGTGTCCCATCTTCAGTGTCATCGGATGCCTTAAGTGTAGGTTAAAAATTTTGACATTGCAAAAAAAAAAAAAATTCCAACTCTTTAAAATCTCCTGTATAATTTTCTGCAATGATAGGATTTCAAACAGTACCAGTTTCAAATGCAAGATCACTTAACTGGAAAATTCGCAATCATTTCTAAGAATAAGAAAATCTTTTTCGAAAAAGGTAGAAAAGATATATTAATTTTTTTAATGTGGATTAATGCATGAAACAGGGAACATGAATGCTTTCATATTTTCATATGTCATTAATAAAATGAGCTTTCAGTCATTTATAAAATGAGTCATTAATGAGTCATTAATAAATGAGTCATTAATAAAATGAGCTTTCTTAGACAGCTTTGATAGTGAATAGGTTGTTCACATAGTGATTATAAATGGTCATTGTATTTTCTATATTTTAAATTTAATCCAGTGTTCTTATATTCGTAAATATCATGTAGCTATTGAAAAACAAAACACAGTGAAACAAAGCTAACTGCAACATTAATGTTACTTAAAATTCCTTTGTTGATTTCAGCACAGTTCTGAATACTAAAGTTCTTCTAGCTGTTCTATTACAGCCAGTTCAGACAAATGATCTGGCAGCACATGATGTTAAGTGTAATCAAGCACTTAGGAACACTGACATCAGATGCTGGCATCCTTTGTTTTGAAACAGCATTTGACCCAGAATGAACTAGCTGTACTTGCAAACTTAATGCAGTAATGCAAAAAATTATGGGTCTTAGACTGCACCTGGAAACTGGATGTCCTCCAATAAAAGCCCAAAGCTAAACACCCCATAGCTTGTGCAGGAAGATTTTGGTGCTGTTGGAAAAGGAAGGAGTTACCTTGCCTGTCTTGACTTCTAATTACTTTGTAGAAAATATTTGATGGCTTGAGTTTTTATTTGGTTGTTTGGGTAGCTGTTTTTCCCAACTGCTTGTTAAGCAATCACGTGTAAGACACTATGTTGGGTCAATAAGCCATGTGTCAGGAAGAGAGTAGAATTTAGTGCTAAACTTATAATTTTGTATAAAGAATAAAGAAATAGAAACAACATTCATTTGAAATATACCAGCAAAAAGCTGTATTTAGGTCAAAACAATATTAAACAAGTAGTCCCCAAATTAACTTTGAAACTCTGCTTCTCTTGTGCTTGTTTACATTCCACTTCAATTTTTTCTTTCTTCATGGCTGCATTTGACAACACATAAAGCATTCACATTTATCCTTACAAAAGCACTTCACAGTGCTTTATACACCTGATTGAAAAACACCTTTTTTTTTTTTTTTT
>NDXB01007668.1:4630-54026 GCA_002631895.1 Agapornis roseicollis | reverse complement strand
TTTTTTTTTTTTTTTTTTTTTTTTTTTTTTTTGAGATAAGTGTGCATTAATTCATAGTATTTTCATTAAAAAAGATATTTCTATGGCAAGTTATTTTCTTGTTTGGTCTTCTTCATTTCTTAGGCAACCTAAGGTAGAAATAAAGGCTGATCAGAAACTATATATTTTCAAAAACTGTTTTGTTTTATTTAATTTCACTTTTTAAGAATGTTAAAGAATATTAACTCCTTAGGATATGATTATCACACAGTGTGTACATTGCATATACATACTGTGTTTTATATAATATATTCCAGTGATTAGTTTTCTAGGTGTGAATTTGGACAAAAGCATCATGTCAGGATAACAAAAGATTTAGAAAGGCAAATAATTTAACTATGAATGACAACTTTTCCAGTCTCTGAAAAACCTCAAAATTATTTTTAAGATTTTTTTTTTTTTCAGGAATTAGCAATTAACTCTTTATCATACTAAGATAATTGTCTGGGATTTATTATAGATTAAATATGGTGTACAATGCCATAACACACAATATCAGGGAAGGGATGGCCAGCACTGGAGTACCTGCTCACCCTACTCACCAGTATAAGGGAGCCTCCAGCCTCCAGTGTATCCTGGCACTAAGAAGCAATTAATATCCAATTAATATACATCTTTAAGGTACTTAGTTTTAATGGGATTATTCCCAGTATTAATTTGATGTTGCATGTCATACTTTGTGCCAAATGTGGATGATGGAAAAGGTCGCCTTGTTAGGGAACAGACTATCAAAGTCTCTGTTAAACACTTTACGTTACCTTACATTACCATATCAGCAGGATGAATGCACTCAATTGGACCTCCTGCTTCTCTAGTTAAGATCTTAAAAAATATTTTGGAAAGTGAACTATTCACCGTTTTAAAAACAGACAGTAGTAAATGTGTATCCTTGATAGAATGGCTCACATAATTTTGCTATTTTATTTATTTCAATTTCTCAGGATTTTATAATGATTCTCAAAGTTTTGACTGTTATTCTGCTCTCAGTTCCTCAAGTTATGTAGGTATATGAGAACATAAATACTTTCTTACTCAGTAGCACTTCATGATTTTTTTTAAGAAAAAGAACCCTAAGCAATTCAACACCGGAAACATGAAAAAATACCTAAAGCTCGATGAAATTAAAATTTTGTGGCTATATTCCTTCAAAAACACTATTTTTCTTATTTATTAATATGTCTGTATTTAGCTTATATGCTTGCTATATTTATATTATCTCCATTTTGGACCAGGCTATAGAAAATATTCCCTGTCCCAAAAAGCTTATGTGAAGATAAGGGAGATGACTAGAAATGGAAATGTAACTTAAATTATATTACTATGTAGAATTACATATAATTATAAACTAACTTCCTGGACAAGAGTTTTAGCTGTGAAATTGTTCTAGAGATAATACGAAAATTGAGCAAAATAGTTTTGCTGAATGAAGCAGTTTAGCTGAAGATTACTGGCTACGTCAGGGTTTTCAAAAAATTCTACAGAATGATATTGGAAGTTTTATAGAGAAAAAAGTGGTGTTCATGCTGAATGGATGCTTGTGCACTATGTTATGGCAGTAAAGCTTGGACCCCATTTTTCAATACATTATTCTTATTTAACACTAACATAATTTGAAAGGGCTTAAACTATTGTAAGCTGGAAATCATACCACCCATAGAAAAAATACTGGGAATAACTAACTATTGAAAAGTAAATTAGTGTTTATAATTGCTAAACTTCTACACTGAAAGGCAATTAAACTATCATAGCTACCAATTTTAGGACCTGGAAGAGGTAGACATACTTTAAATACTTAAAAGAAGGCCTCTCCTGAAATTCTTAGGTGCCATGAGCTTATACTGGCATGGAGTAATTGTAATACATATCAAAGGCATCTGAGTTAGTTTTGAATGAGGTAATTTGAGTAAAGAAAGTAGGATAGTCATAAAGGTATGATATTCCATCCAGGATAACAAACTTCTAATTCAAGTGAGCTCTATAGCCATATGTAATAAGAGGTATAAAGAACATATTTCCTTAATGTATAATGGCATTTTTTTAAGATAGGAATAAAGGACAATGATAAAGAAATGAGCTATTATGTTTTATTTTAAAAGACATTTTAAAGAAATAAAATTTTTCCCAGCATCAGCTTTGCTCTTTAAGAGTACATTTCAGCTTCTCTTTAGCTTCTCCTTGTTATTCTGTGCTTCAAGGTTTGTTTTTTGGTTTTGTTTGTTTGGGATTTTTTGTTTTGGTTTTGATTTTTCTTTTTCTAGATGATAATTGTGAAAGGCACTCAAGACAAAATCAGCTTTTCAGCCAACTTATTAAAATTTCCCTGCATTTGAGAAAGTCTTCCTGTTTTTTTCTGTTTTTACATCTATCTGTTTTTTCATCTATCACACCAGCATATGAAAATGTCTTTTCAGTCTTAAATCAAATCAGACAAAAGATAAAGTGCAAGTGGAAGTAACTAGAATATCTGAAATAGACAACAGACTCCTGACAATTTAGAAAGAGAAAATTACCCCCGTTCCCCCTAAGAAAATTTAACAAAACGCTGAGAATAATCAAATTATCTAATAACCAATTATAAATTATTTTCATTTTCCATTAACTTTTATACAACTGGATATTTCTTATATTTTTCTTTCCTTTCCTAGCATTATTAGCTGCAAAAAAGGGTAAACTGTCAAAAGTTTACCTTAATTAATTTGGTATGCTTTTGTTTTCTTGAAATATTTCTTGCAGACAGTAGAATAATCTCTCAGATATATGTAGCAATCTATAGCCATAAGAAACATTTGCATACTTTCACAGTTCAAGACATTGGTTACTATAAACAAAGCATATGCTACTTTAATAGAGTTTCATCTGTCTCTCACATGGAAGAGAACTGGCACATTGTCAGAATTAAAAAAGACTTTAACCTGTTAAGATTCACCATTGCAGTCTGGGAAAGTCTTGTTACATGTCCTTTACCTCCATGGCAGGTAATAAAACTAGGAAGAACATTTTAGTGACTCAGTCCAATTACCTACTCTAAGATGGACTGGATCATAGAATCATAGAATAGTTAGGGTTGGAAAGGACCTGAAGATCATCTAGTTCCAACCCCCCTGCCATAAGCAGGGATAACTCACACTAAACGATGTCACTCAAGGCTTCGTCCAACCTGGCCTTAAACACTGCCACAGATGGAGCACTCACAATTTCCTTGGGCAACCCATCCCAGTGCCTCAGCACCCTCACAGTAAGGAATTTCTTCCTTATATCCAATCTAAATCTCCCGTGTCTAAGTTTGAACCCGTTACCCCTTGTCCTGTCGCTACAGTCCCTAATGAACAGTCCCTCTGCAGCATTCCTCTAGGCCCCCTTCAGATACTGGAAGGCTGCTATGAGGTCTCCAAGCAGCCTTCTCTTTCCCAGGCTGAACAGCCCCAACTCTCTCAGCCTGTCTTTGTATGGGAGATGCTCCAGTCCCATGATCATCCTCATGGCCCACTTCTGGACTTGTTCCAACAGCTCCATGTCCTTTTTATGTTGAAGACACCAGAACTGCACACAATACTCCAGGTGAGGTGTCACAAGAGCAGAGTAGAGGGGCAGGATCACCTCCTTCTACCTGCTGGTCACACTCCTTTTGATGCAGCCCACAATATGGTTGGCTTTCTGGGCTGCAAGCACACACTGCAGTTGGCTCATGTTCATTTTCTCATTCACCAACACCCCCAAGTCCTTCTCTGCAGGGCTGCTCTGAGTCTCTTCTCTGCCCAACCTGTAGCTGTGCCTGGGATTGCTCCCACCCAGGTGGAGGACCTTGCACTCAGCACAGTTAAACTTCATGAGGTTGGCATCAGCCCACCTCACAAGCGTGTCAAGGTCCCTCTGGATGCCATTCCTTCCCTCCAGCGTATCCACCGAACCACACAGCTTGGTGTCATCGGCAAAATTGCTGAGGGCGCACTCAATTCCACTGTCCATGTCAGCAACAAAGATGTTGAACAAGGCCAATCCCAACACCGATCCCTGATGGATACCACTCCTTACTGGTCTCCAGCTGGACACTGAGCCATTGGCCATAATTCTTTGTGTGCAGCCATCCAACCAGTTCTTTATCTACCGAGTGGCCCACCTATCAAATTGATGTCTCTCCAATTTAGAGACAAGAATGTCATGTGGGACAGTGTCAAATGCTTTGCACAAGTCCAGGTAGATGATGTCAACTGCTCTACCCCTGTCCATCAGTTCCCTAGCCCTATAGTAGAAGGCCACCAAACTGGTCAGGCAGGATTTCCCCTTAGTGAAGCCATGCTGGCTGCCACCAAGCACCTTGTTATTTTTCATGTGCCTTAGCATGCCTTCCAGGAGAATCTGCTCCAAGATTTTGCCAGGCACAGAGGTGAGACTGACTGGTCTGTAGTTCTTTGGGTCATCCATTTCCCCCTTCTTGAAAATGAGGGTTATATTTCCCCTTTTCCAGTCGTCGGGAACATCACCTGATTGCCATGATCTCTCAAATATGATAGACAGTGGCTTAGCAACTTCACTTGCCAGCTCTTTCAGGGCCCGTGGATAGACTTCATCAGGTCCCATGGACTTTTGTATGTTCAGGTTCTTAAGATGGTCTCGAACCAGATCCTCTGCTACAGTGGGCCCAATGTCTTCATTCTCACAGTTCTGCCTTCTAAGACTTGGGTGATGTGTTCAGAGCATTTGCCAGTGAAGACTGAGGGAAAGAAGTTGTTCAGAACCTCAGCACTAAGACTTCTAAAGTAAGAAGAGGAGACATTAAGGTGTTATATAAAGCCATTAAATATCATGTTATGGCATTTAAGAAATGGTAGGGCTCTTTTATATAATAAATACACAAGATCTGTAATATAACTATTATTTTAGATTTAATAAAATCGAGTGCAATTTCATGTACGTTACATACATTAATGCATTTGGAGTTAGTAGGTTTTTCTCTTTTTGCTTTTGAGATAGCACTTGGTTGGAGGAATAGAAAAGCAGCAGAACTGGTAATCCAGTTATTACTCAAGGAATTTATACTCTACTGTGACTAAGCTTCAGCATCAGTCACTGAATTCAATTGGCAGATCAAGGCTGAATCTGTTCATTGCCCTTGAAATCAAATGAATCATGGGTGTTAGAATGTGTTTTACTTCAAAATACATTGCACCACTCTTGTTCCTTGCTATGTGATTTTCATTTAGCTACAATAATTATCAGTAGCTCAAAATTTATAAATCAAATATTAGCCAGTGTAAAACTGCATAGCAGCCTCAACAAATAAAACATATGGTTATCTGTTCTCTAAATCTATTTTCGTACACTGTTGTAAGCAGTGGATCTATAAAGATTAGGTTCTTTTAAAGTGGAAATATTATTTTTAATTTGGACATAGAAAATTCAGATAAACCAGAATATTAAGTATGTAATTACTAGTGAAGCATCACTGAATATTAATTAACATATTCTATAAATATTTTAGCACATTTCTATAGTCCTTGGATTCACTCTGCTTACTAGCTTACAATGTGTGACAGATATTTTACATCTTTTTCTTATGTAATCAAAGTATTGTTGTTAACATCTGATATAGATACACAGAATCATGTAAATGGCTAAATTTCCATAGTGTACACAAATATTCAGGCTAAGCCTGCTACTTTTGTAAAAGAGTGAACAAGGGGTCTGAAGAACTAAATTACATGATGTACTATCACTTACTTTCAGAATTAGGATGTCAAACTGATAGATATTACAAATCTGCAACTGCATATCTGGAAAACATCTCAGTTTCAGCTTAAACCAGAGCTCAGACATCTAACCAAAGCACCTGAAATTGTATTCTAGGCAGGCATTCATGACTAGAGGCAGGAGATCATGAAAGTACATACAGAGTTCACCTTGATTCATGTGGAGTTAGTAGGCAGAAATAAGCTGCTCCCAAATAATACTTGGAGATTGCACCTGTAAGTTCCTATCATGAATCCTCTTCAGGGTAAACCCATGTAATTTCATTGACTAAAGAGATTAATTTAGCAGCAATGCCTAAATTCTTAAGAACATTAGACTTTTGTGCATATTCCATCAGTTCCCTTAAGTTCCTGCTAAAGTCCAGTAAGACCACAGAAATTTTGAGTCCATTTCAACCTTCAAAATTTTATGTCCTCTAAAAACACACATCTCTGTCTTTTGTCATCTTTCTTAAATGAATACCTTACTTTTAGATGGATAAAGCTGTGCATAGTAAATCCTTTCCTTGTTGCTAAGGTTCCAGAGATCTCCCTCCAAAAAGTTAAGAAAGTTAGATGTGTTAAATCTGGGCCACCTAAGCAAAGTTCAGGCATAAAGTGAGATCCAAGACCTTAAGTATAATGAATCAAATATGAAATCTAAACAAGGTTGTTATTGCACTACCATATATAGCATATTAGAATAGAATAATTATGTAATATTTTATCTATTTTAGCTTTCTAGAAATCATACAATTCAGCAGTTCAAAAGTATATATTTTTTCTATGCAAAGTCATTTATTTTCCATTTTCATATTTGTTATAAATCATACAGTGTGGAAAAGACCTCAAGGATCATCTGGTCCAAACTTTCTAGACAAAGGCATGGTCTAGACTAGATAGCCCAGAACTCTGTCCCCCTGAGTCTTTAACATTTCTAGTGTTGCAGAATACACCATTTTCCTGGAGAGGTTATTCCAATGGCTGATTGCTCTCATTATGAAAAATTTTCCTTTAGTGTTGCATTGGAATCTCTCCAGGAGTAATTTGTGCCAATTACCCTTCCCCTTTTCCATGTAACTCTTTGTAAAAAGAGAGTCATAGAATCATAGAATAGTTAGGGTTGGAAAGGAACTCAAGGTCATCTAGTTCCAACCCCCACGCTGTAAGCAGGGACACATCTCACTAAACCACGCCACTCAAGGCTTTGTCCAACCTGGCCTTAAACACTGCCAGGGATAAAGCACTCACAATTTCCTTGGGCAACCCATCCCAGTGCCTCACCACCCTAACAGTAAGGAATTTCTTCCTTATATCCAATCTAAATCTCCCGTGTCTAAGTTTGAACCCGTTACTCCTTGTCCTGTCACTACAGTCCCTAATGAAGAGCCCCTCCCCAGCATCCCTCTAGGTCCCCTTCAGGTACTGGAAGGCTGCTATGAGGTCTCCACGCAGCGTTCTCTTTTCCAGGCTGAACAGCCCCAACTTTCTCCGCCTGTCTTCATATGGGAGATTCTTCAGTCCCCTGATAAGGTCTCCCTGATCCTTCTTTTCTTTAGGATTTTTCCCCTACAGCAAGCTTCTGAGTCCTTCGAACATCTTTGTGGCCTGTCTCTGGAATCCCTCCAGCTCCTCCACATCATATTTGTAAACCAGGGACCGAAACTGAACACAGTATTCCAGGTATTGCCTGACAAGCATTGAGCAGAATGGGAGGTACATATATCATGCATCTTTATTTGTATCTGTTTTATTTCAATATATGTGTCTAGAAGCTGGATAGCATGACATAGGGATGTTTATTTTTTTCCACTGGTTCCAAAGTTCATCATAATTATGTATGAAATTATTTATAGGTGCAGTTAATTTGACTTGGAAATCCAAGTACCTGGCTTACAGGTGCACTTAGTTGTATAAATGACTAAATTACATGGATTACACTTATAAATAATAGTTGGCATAAAATTGTCTGCATTTATTTGCACCTGCAAAAATTGTGGTTTCAAAAGCATCCTGCCTTTGCTAGTCTTAAGATAATGTCCATAATGTAATATTTTTCTCCCAAATAATACATACATTAATTTAGATATTATGTACTAAAATAATGAACTCTGATAAAACAACAGAATAAGGCATATGTCTTTGAATATGCAGATCCTTTCCCATATTTTTTCCATCTGAAGATGGAAAGTTAATTATTATTATGAAAAGTTAATTAGTTATTGCTAGAAACTAGCTAAAATGCATAATAGAGTATGAAATCCAACATTAAAAAGCTGTCTTCAACACAGAATTCTTGCATTTTTTTTTTACATTTTACAGTTTGATACACTTTATAGAAATATATATTTCTATGCTGTTAGTCCAGTTAATTACATCTCTAGTCAAAGCTCTAATGAGAATGATGCCTTCCAGTTTATTTGTGCGTTGCCTGGCAAGTTATGATGGAAAAATAATTATTAATTATTATATATATATAATAGATAGCAATCATTGTATATATTATAATTCTGATGTAACAATTAGCAATTACTAAACAGTTGTCTAAGATAGGTGGTTGTCTAACCGGTATATGATTATTGTAATGTAATAATGAACTATTATGGAATGTTAAACAAGGATGACTGAAACTCTAGCTTTCTTGATGAAGTAGTGACATCTTGCAGGACAGAATTAAAATAAACAAACAAGCAAATATAGTAAAAGATCCACAGAGCCATAATCTAAAAAAAAAAAACCAAAACCCAATAAACCCCAAAACATGTAAGAAGAGATCAATATTCTGTAATATGATGGGATTCTCACAAAAGCAAGAATGATGACATTTCCTCTGGGCTGTTTAGGTTGTTGGGTTGTTGGCATAATCTATGTAAGAGAAACTTGAGATCCTTTTTTTTTCTAACTACTGTTTTATATGTATCATTGTGATTAACTTCTTAGTTTTGGTTTTGGGCATGAGTCATTCAAACATGAAAACATGCTTGACAAAACATAGGCATAGATTTTTTCTCTTTTTTTTTTAATTTTTTTAAATAGGTTGGGGGAACAATATTTGAGAAATATTTAAGCTACTGAATTCTCTTAGTGTTACAGATTGTTACAGGTGAAGTGTGCTTGTGAATATTTTTTCCAAGAAGTAATGAAATGTTTATTGTGAATATTTTCAAGCTGAGCGCTTTTGATCTGTTAAAGGTCTTTAATGATTATGAAAGAATTTGTCACCACTGAATTCACAGTAACTCTGTATATATGCAATTTCTAATAGTTATTGGACTGTCTTCATTACATTCCTGCTATTCCATGCTAACTCATTCTAGTCAATGTCCTAATAGTAATTGCTGGTAATTTTAAATATCAAAAAACTAAGGTAACATATGACTCAACTGGTTAATATCAAAAGAACTTGCTTGCAACTAGAATAAATACAGTTCAGAGATCCATTCACAGAAAATCTTAAGTTTATGTTTATGATGATGCTTGTTCAAGAGAGCACTTCATTATCAACAGCACAGAAGATGTGTGTTCATAGAATCATAGGATCATAGAATAGTTAGGGTTGGAAGGGACCTTAAGATCATCTAGTTCCAATCCCCCTGCCATAAGCAGGGACACCTCACACTAAATGATGTCACCCAAGGCTTCATCCAATCTGGCCTAGAACACTGCCAGGGATGAAGCACTCACAACCTCCCTGTCCAACCCATTCCAGCATCTCACCACCCTAGCAGGAGAGAATTTCTTCCTTATATCCAATCTAGACCTCTCCTGTTTAAGTTTGAACCCGTTACCCCTTGTCCTGTCACTACAGTCCCTAATGAAGAGTCCCTCCCCAGCATCCCTATAGGCCCCCTTCAGATACTTTCTTTCTTGTTCTGGGGCACTGTTGCTTCCATTATACAGCCATTGTAAGATGCCCTGATGCAGAAGACATGCTGTTCTGATTTTCCAAGTATAACATTTGAATTTCTAAACTGACCACCAGCAGCTGTACTTTCTGCATGGATGCTTAGCACAATGGGATACGAAACTGCTGTGAATTCCAATCTGCTGTCAGAAAGTGCAAGGTATCATGGGGAATGTTTAATGTGAACCTTGCTAGTTTTGCAAATACATTAATGTAATCTAACTGAAAACATGATGTTACTGATGTTTTAAAAACTAAAATGAATTGTGCTGTCTGAAATGGCACCTCTAGTCTAACCATTTGGAACTTAACTGGATGTACTACTATTTTAATTCTAGTTAGTAAGCTGGTACCTTGAAATAGCAAAGAGCCATAAATGGGATTATCTACTGTATCAGTGTTATATGGCAATTTTCCAGTCACATGTTTATATAATCATTATCAAACTATGTACGTATTAGAAAGTAAAGTAGGTTTACAGTATGTCATGAAATCCTAGGCTTGGAAGGTTGGTGGGTTTTGCTTTTTGCTTGGGAGGAGGAGAAGCTTCCAACCTACCACTTACCTGTTTCTCATACCTCTTCTTACCTTTGGATAAATAGAGATAAGGATTAGTATTTAGTGTCTGCCATAAGGTTAATGTTTTTAAGAAACGTATTCATTTCCTGAATAAAAGGTCAGTCTTATGAGAGTCCTCTGGAGACACCAAGGCCCTCTCCTGTCATTATATAATCATTAGATACCATTCTTATGTAATTTCTCCGATTTACATGCCTAATGAAGAGCAACTCTCGGTTTTCTGAAGCCACCTTTCTCCCTTAAAAGACTGGTCCAGACTTTTCTGTCATCATTCCTGGTCAGAACTGTAACTAACAAATAACTAGTTTTCTTCATGCATGCTTTCAATACGAATACCTTTAGTTGACTGTGAACGATCTTATAAATCAACAGGAAAGACATGGAATATCATAGGACCTGATACTTCTTTTTCACTAACATAATTTTTTTTAGAAGATCATGCTTGTGACAGCAGGAACTTCATCTGATCACTAGTCGCATTCTGCTTATCTGCCTAAATAGGAGTTTAAACAAATTATATTTTGTTTTGTTTTGTTTTGTTTTGTTTTGTTTTTTTCCATTTTCATTGCTTCTAAATCTTAGTATTACACTTTTGTAAGAATCTGCATTTTAGTAAAAATAAACATATGGTTAATATTTGCAAGATGGAAAGGATTTTGTCAGCAGGGGTTGAAGAAGTATGGGCCATAGAATTCAAAGGCTTTGCAAGTATTAAAAGTCTTATAATAAGAAACAGCAACCACAAAGAATCATACAAAATTCCAGAAGCTCAAAGAAAACTAAATTTTCTCATTTCTGTTTTCTATTGTGATGTGTGAGTGTTTGACTGAAGTAACAAAACCAGATGAACTCTCCCTTAAACTCTGTGTTTGAACTCCTACAGTTCCAAATGTTATTTGCCAGATCTAAATGTATGCAGAATTTATAAAAATCAGGTCCCATTAACAAATCCTTACACAAATAAATTGAACTGTCCTTAATGAACGGTTTTGCTAGAAATTAGGAAATGATCCAAAAAGCTTTGGATGACTTTTCAAAAACGTAGGAGGGAACTTAACATGTCTTTGAGATATACTGTATGAACCATTGTGCCTATTGCTCATTAGCGTCATACAAATTGCATTCTCAGACATAAAAGTATTTTCAATTAAAAAGAGCACCCATAAAAATCTGCACAATATATCTTACTAATACTCACATTTAACTCATTTATGCAGTTTATCAAAGACTCTCTTAGCCTACCTTTTAGCTTAAGTTATAATGTAGGAAAAACAATTTTTAAGTTAATTTTTTTTCACATAGTAATATAGTTTTAAAGACAGTGCTATCAGCCATATTTATATTCTTCAGAAAAAGAATCAGATAAAAAAGAGAAGAATGTAATAAAACATTTAATGATAGATTTCAGTTACAAAGAAGGTAAAATACATTTAAAGTATTACACTATATATCAAGACTGAGAAAAATCAGATAAATTTCTTATTCAGAAATCTAAGAGATTGATCGTAGTGAGATTATGATTGTCAAACTGGAATGCTGAAAGTCATGGAGTTTTGCCGGGTATTGAAATACAATTCAAGAGAGTATTACTGGGTGATCTGATAATGTTTCATGACAAAATATTAAGATGCACAGAGTGACTATTTCCTGGCATGAAACATTAGTCTTTCTCATGAAAATTAAACATGGTGATCTACCTCTGAAGAAAAGGGGAAATACCTTTTCTGATAATATTCCTACTCTCAATTAATAGGAAGTAAGGTTCTTGTCTTTCGGTTTGCACAGAACATCTCATCCTAAGTGCTTTAAAATCTATACTTGGAAGACATGCACCTTATCAATAACACATAATCTGAATAAATCAACACCTCACCCAAAGTAGCTTCAAAGGATTTTCTTCTCTAAAGTTCCCTTCTGAAGTCTTCTCATATAAGCCTGACCACACCAAGTATGCTTACTGAGGCATAACTCAAGGTTTGGGTCCTTTATTTTTCACAGTGGGGATCTAGGTTTGTTTTCCTTTTCTCCTCAAAGCATCCTCTATCCTCAAAAAATGGGGATAGAAGTGAATATGGCTATTCTGTCCTCTCTTTACAAGAAGGAAAGAAATTACTTGTGTGCACCCTCAGTGGTTCATAGTATGATGTAGAAGCAGGTCTTTGTGCATTAGTTTAGACATTGTCTTCTCTCTCTCTTCTGCTAGGGAAACTAGTCTCAGAGTTCAAGTTTCTTAAGCAATGTAACTATCCCTCAGATTTTGTTCAGCCTGGAACTAGAAAAATCCATTGGGATCTAAAAGATGTTTCCACCATAACAGAGACATAACAATCCTGTAAAAATAAATAAATAAATAAATAAATAAATCTGCCAGACTTTAGAAAACTTTGTTCTGCAGGAGACTGGTTTATTAGACAGCTATCTAAATATAAATCAGCACTGAATGAATGCACAGTATAATTTCTGTTTAATTTTCTTGCCAAGTTTGTGATGGAAAGAAAGCTTATGTTTGAATGACAGTTAAGATTTTTAATGTTGGTGTAAAGGAAAGATATTATTCAAGAACATTTTAATAAGCTTATCATCCAACCATGCCATTTTATTATATTTTAAAAATCCAGGACAATTAAAACTTCTGTTATTAAAAAAAAAAAATAAATATGGACTAAGTCACTGTAAGTAAATGTAACTAGTTGACAGCTTTAGTTGGATTTTTAAATGGTGTTAACATTACTGAGTTTGATGGTGGCTGTTTAAAATGTATAATTTTAACTAATACAGTTCTGAAGCCATTTTTCTTCCTAATTATAAATCTTTAAAAGCCCTTCCAACTAAAAGCTGTGGAGGAATGAGGGAGCTTAAACCATATTGATCTACATGTCACTGTTAATTATCTTAAAGTCAAAGTGAGACAGGAGGACTGATCATCTTTCTGAATAGCATACAGATGGACCACAGAAGATGTAACCTCTGAATTTTTCTTAAGGTATGGGAAGGCTTGGATTTGAGCCTGTTAAACTTCAGTACTTATTGTATTCCTGTGATCAGAATGTACAAAAAAGGATGATGATAAAATCCTCCATAATACACTCATTAATCCAAAGGTTATCCCTTTATCTTACAATCCCCTCAAGCACTGCTTCTGTCTGAATTTTAAACATACTGATCTTGGAGCCTGACCTAAGGCACATATTTTAAGTTCAGTTTAAATCCTGAAAAATGCATAATATTGATGCACATCGGTATTTAAAATAAAACAGATAGTGCTTCGGGGTGTGGACTTCCTCTTCAAAAGTACATTGGGATGGCATAAATGTTAGTGGACGACTGTGATACCTGGACATTAGAGAAGTCAATTCTAATTCATGAGTTGCTTAGATGTTTAGCCTGAATCAAACTCCAGTGAACATGCCTTGGCATTTTGTGTGTGCTTGATCACTTACCTTGTAGGCTTGCATGGCAAGTTCAGTAGCATTTGTTAATTATACTGGTAATCTGAACTAAATGTAAGAAAAATAATGAGAAAGCCTTAAAAATATTAGGGAAATTACATTTTTGTCTGCACATGACATATCATGGGAATGACGATATGCAGAATAACAAATTATAGAGTTTTCTCAGTGCATAAAGTCCAATGAAAGCTGTACCAGTGGCATCAGTTTGATGCTGACTAACAAAAAGTTTTGCTTTTGGCTATGTATTACATATATTTTTGAGACACTCAGTGACATTATGTATTTACCAGACAAATCCATCACTACCAATGGAGCCATATTTAATAAAAAATGAAACAGGGCATATGTGTAAAGTACTATAGAATGTAATCTTAATATTTGTAAGAGCCTGTGTAAAGGAAGAGCATTAGCTCCCTTAAGATTATCTGATCAAGGACTTTGTTAAAATGGGATAATAAGGAAAATGAGGAAGCAAAACATATAGAGGCAAAAATGTGTTAATGGAGACAATGCCAAGAAACAAATTTGGTCAGATACACCATTTGATAAGGTTGCAAAGAGTGTGAGCATGATGTCAGTAAGATCATCTGGTTGAGGACCATGCATATGGAAAAGTGTGAGGTAATAAACAAAACATACAGTCTCAAGACCTAACAAACAAAAACAGATACAATGAAACCCTGTAAGTTACACTGTGCTATCAAGGAACTGCAGGAATAACCTTCAGAGAGGGCCAGCATTGATTTTTCAAACCATAAGGATGCCAACCAGAGTCCAGGATGCTGACTGGAGTGTGCAGACTCATGAAGGAATGTGCAGGGGGGTGGGAGTGGAGCAGGAAGAAACAAAAGAGCAGGGATAGAGAGGGTTATAAAATGGGGACAGTCAGAATGCCTGTCTAACCACTGTGCAGTATGTCCTGTCTTATATCCTCTTTTCTTAACTATCTCTCTGCATAATCTTGTGTGTGTGCTTGTGACTCAGTACCAGCTGCTGGTGAGACCTGAGTGTGTGTAAGTGAATTTGTTGGCAGCTACTGGAGTCAGACCAGAGGTGTGACTTGCCTGTGATATCAGTTCTAGAGCCAGTGGGGTCTGTAGCCTCCATCCACTGCGGCATGAATGGTGTGTGTGTTCCAAAACCAGCTACTGGGAGGCCAGGGATGAGTTGAGGTAGGTGAAGGGGTCAGCACCAGCCACTGGAGCAGGACTGCAGGACACACCCTGTGTGCCTACTGCAGTTTAATGGGGGAGGGGTGAATGTCAGTATTGCCCCAAATTGCATGTGTGTGGCTGGGGGTGTATTCACTGTATTACAGCTTCAAGCCGGACAAGTTGGTGATTTGAGGGGGCATAGGAATAGAAGAGGTGCTGGCATCCAGGCAGGGATGCTGGGTGGGCAAAGGAGTCATGATAGTGCTTAGGGGATCCATAAATGTGTGTGTTTCTGAACCTGGAGAGTGCAGTGTGCTGCACTAATGAGCTTCTATCTCTGCTAGTGCAAGAGGAGGGGATGTGGATGTCTGGGTTTGTGTTTGGTGTGAGTCATGTGTGGGTGCTCTCTGAGGAAGCACCTTGCCTGTGGCCATCTGTGTGACCAGCCCTGTTGGTGTCCTCTGTGTCTGTGTGATTTTGTAATTTTTTTTTTTTTTTTTTTTTTTTTTTTTTTACAGTATGACTGGATTTCCAGGTATAAAACAAAAACTGAGCTTAAATGATGTATTGCAAATAAAAATGATATCTTAAGACAATTATTTTTATTTATTTGGTGTACATAATATATATATATAGTGTCAGTAGAAAAAATAAAAACGGTACCTAAATTGCATATTTTGTCATCTTCTGTTTTGTGAAATAAATTTAGAAACCATAAGAAATTAACAGTCCCAAACTTAGCCCAATATCTTCAATGGAGGTAAGCAGCACAGGAAAGAGTTTTGGCTACATACACTAAGGTAGTTTAGAGCTCAGCTTTGCAATGGCTAGATCATGTTATTTCTCTGTGCAAACCACTCTTCCTACACTTTGTAAAAATAGCACAAGGCTCCTAATGCAGTTGATTCTCAGCATAAACTGGAAACATATTTTCACTTTTCCATATTTTGCTCCTACAGCGACTGAAAGGAAATATCAGCGACGTAAAAACCTCTTGGTTGTTTTCTATAATTCCTGGGCAACTGTGTCCTACCCTCTTAATTTTTTATTTTTTTCTTTAATGTAGTTTCTTTTCCTTCACTCCTTCAAAAAAGACTGAGGACTGCAGAACTGTCAAAAATTAATGCATACTGCCATTACCATTTTGTACCAGCTTGTCATGATTATGTACGTTATTTAATGATTAACAGCTCTTATATGAGAAAATACTTTTTTGACATTGTCAGGAAACAAGAAACTGTATTTATTTAGACTAATAGAATGTCAGCTGTGATATTTTTCCCTGACAAACATTGTGCTTTAGAAGCGTATGTGAATTATATCTTGAAGTATGAGAAGTAGTTGCTCCTTTACCTTTCTTTTTGTTGCTGTTGTTGTTGTTTGAGAAGCTAGGAAACTTACTATAGATGAGAATAAAGTCGTGCTCAGAAGGGTAAAATTCAAGGGAAGGTTGAGCACTTCTGTTTACTTCTGCAATGGCAATCCTGTTTAAATATTTTTTATTTTTTTAAGTAAAATAGTAAATTTGCACAAAGATAAGAAATTAATAAAAATATTAAATTCAATCACTTATGCGCAAATCAGAACCTGAATCAAAATCAACCTGAAACATTAAAGGTAGTTAATCAAAAACCTTTTTGTGGCAACAAAATTATTTCACAATTTGTTGTGTCAAGTTTCTATCTTTCTCCCTCTTAAAAATTCAGTAGCATCTGCTATCAGGAGACAGGTACAAGTGTGAACTGGTTTTATTTTAATGCAAATTGACTATTCCTCCATTTCCTAACAGTGGAAAGATTGCTCCGTCAGCTTTCTTCACAGCTATATAATGGTAAAAGTAAAAGATGATAAGGCATAAGAACTAAACATTTTCAAAAGTGGCTATCCTATCTGCATGTAGAACAGGTAAAGAGACCATACTGGGAATTCAGCCCTAGCAAGAAGTTTCACATATATATACCCAGTCAGCATTATGTGAGATAAAATTACATAACTTACTTTTTTTCAAATTAATTACTCTTCATTAAGACTGAAACTTAGCTATAATTTCCTGTTCATTTCTTCAGGCCCATCTTTTTTCCTGTCTTCAGATTTGTGTTTCCTGCCATTCTCTCTGAAGTGATGCTTCCACATGCTGTTCACATGAACCACATGAAGTTCAGCTTGCTATCTGCAGCATTGCAGAGAAAAGAGTTAGCATTTTCTTAGCTCACCCAGGATTAATTAAATTTTATAAGTCTGGAGACCTGTGAAACAAACTTCTAGCAAGCATTTTGTCTTCCATTAGACATTGACAACTAAGAACTGACATAAACAACATATTACGTGTATGTAATATATATTAGAAAACATAAGCTCTCTGTTACAAGCTTATGAAAACATAAACATGATAGCAGATTTTCTTCGCATGTTTTTAATGTAATCTCCCAGATTATTGGAAGTGACAGCTCACAGATCAAGGTAGTAAATGTTTTAGTGTTCAATAGTTATAATTTCATTGTTTTGTTCACTTGACAATTTAATTTGAATTAAATCTCTATTTTATTTTTTAAACAAGATGGAGGATATAAACACCTTCATCTTTTCCTTCTTCCTTTCTTCTTCCCTTCCCCCCAAAATGAACAATTAAAAAAAGCTCATCATATAATGATACATAAAGGAACTGACATAATTAATTATTTCTAGAAATGCTGAATTGTAAACTGTTCGTATATTATTCGTTTAGTGCCTGAGGATATGCAGAAGTCATTAAGAATTTTAACCACCAAAGCAACAATACAACAAAATATAATTCGAAGAAACATGCAAAGCCAAGAGTGGGATAACAGCTCTTCTTAACTGAGCATGCAATGATTATAGATAAGAAGTTGACATTGTTTCTAGGAGAACTTCAGAAAAATATTTTAGATTAATTCTGTGATCTGCCATGCACTTGTAACTACTTTGTGTGCTCACAATATTTTAGCACAGTGTTTCATATTTTTGTTTGTTTGTTCATTTGAACAATGTGAAGACATAAAATACTAAAACTTTACAAAGAAAATAACTTCAAGTTCTAAAAGTTTTGCAGTAGAGCAGAAATATCCCTTGACATTCACCAGAGCTAAAGAAAGAGCAAGAAGGAAAAAAAAAAAAAATAAGATTAGTTTATCCTCCTGTCTAGGGGCATTTCAATTATGAGAGATGAAGCCAACTGATATTTTATACCAGATCAGAATAAGCAATGCTAATATTCAGATAGAATCATTTAATATTCCTTCAATATCTTTCTACAGCCTCAGTCAAAAAAATGATATGGATTACGGACTTTCACTGTTAAGACTGTCTATTATTGCTTTCACTCTGTACTGATAAAAAGATAGCAGATATTAACTTCTTCATTGCCAACAGCACCTGGAGGTATGGATATAAAGCAGTACATGGTAGAGCTGTGTATATGTGATGCTTTACTACCTTTTTTTAGGAAAGCTTGTACTTGCAACAGATTTGAAGTTGATTTCCTAGAGAAATAAGAATGTCTATCAATCAATTTTACATAATTTGGCAAGGAAGCAGAGATGTTAAGATCAGTTATTTTCTTCTCACATGAAAATTTTAGGCCCTTTTGAGTAAAGACCACCCAACTCATCAGAGACCCCCTAATGAGTTCCACGTTTGACACCAAAAAATCCCAAAAGAAAACATGGTAGCTTTATACCTCACCGGACAGCACCAAATCCAACTACCAAATAAAATGTTCTGGAAAAGCATGCCTCATTAGCTTTACTGCTCATGGAAGCTAGTTATTTCGCATGAGTGTTATCTCATCCTTGGTATTTAAAGAAAAATTTTAAATTTTGAGATGGAGTAAGAGAACCTAGCTGTAGTTATACAGCTAGGTATTCAAGTGACAGCTCCAAGCTCCAAAAGCAGTGCATAAAGACTTAGTTTTGCCATTACCTGACTTTTGGAAGCTCTTTGTAGAGTTTGTTTTGGTCATTTGTTATGATCTTCTTTGACATTATGTTGGCAGTTATCAAGTAACATATGGAGTCCTGAGGACTCTCCAGTGATCTAGATAACAAAAGACAAAAATTAGCAAGCTTCAGGTTGACATCTGGGAGGGGAGAAATAATTTTGTGCACTATGCTACAGTAGTCTACTATAAACCTAATAATTATAGGATAAAAATTCTTGTCTGTATCAAGGTCTGGTACTTATGTAAGCAGAAAGCAATTAAGCTCCTGAAAAGCTTAACTAATTAAGAGTGTTGTTATTTGCAAAAGAGGAAAAAAGCATGCACGATAGTATTCACAATATGAGAGGGCTTTTTGGTTTTGTTTGGGTTTTTGTTTTGGGTAGTTTTTTGTTGATTTCTGTTTGTTTTTTTACTAATGGCATAATAAAGCAATAAACCTTGTAATGCATTAACTTGTTAGATTAAAATGGGTATAAAGTAGATATTTAATTATGAATCATTCTGTTACACAATTTATGAGGCCAGGACATGTTAATTCTGAACACTGAGATATTTGCAAAGTTGAGCTCTGGCAACATTGTAGCCTTTCTGATGCTATTAGTAAAGAGGTGATGAAAACATAATGTTAAGCCAATGAAAAGGTTTTGAGATGCATTACAGGATATGTGACTCTGTCCACTAAAACAGAACACAGAAACTAAGCAGAATGTGAGAAAAACTAGTGCTTCGTAATTATTTTCTGCAAGGCTAGTTTTCTGACATCTGCCATTCAGCTTGCTCTTGAAAAAAAACAAAGGCATTAGAGATAACTTTTTCATTAAACTTTGCCTACTCCTGCACTCACTTGAAGCTTTTGTTTCATTTCTAACCTTCTAGGGAATGTGGTTACACAGGAAAGAAATACAGATTTTCCTCAGAACTATTCTATTCTCAGAGAGAGATGGGAAGAAAAATTATGCTTAGAAGGCTCTAAAGACTTATGTAAGAAAGGATATGTTTTTCATTTTACACAGAGACAAAATAATTTTATAGGAAGGTGTCCTGGGTTCAGCAGTAGCAGTCATTCTTCTCCTCCTTAGCAGCTGGTGCAGTGCTGTGGTTTTGACTTTCAGCCTGGGAGCAAAGCTGATAACACCGATGTTTTTAGTTGTTGCTAAGTAATGTTTACTCTGACCAAAGACTTTCTGAGTCTCATGCTCTGCCAGGGAGGAAGGGAAGCCGAGAGGAAGCAGAGACAGGACACCTGACCCAAACTAACCAAAGGGGTATTCCATACCACAGTATGTCATGCCCAGTATATAAAGTAGGGGCAGTTACCTGGAAGGGTAAGATCACTGCTTGGGTCTGGCTGGGCATTGGTCGGTGGGTAGTGAGCGGTTGTATTCTCTTCCCTTGTTATTTCCCTTATCATTATTATTATTGATGGTAGCAGTAGTGATTTGTGTTATACCTTAGTTACTGGATTGCTCTTATCTCAGTCCATGGGAGTTACATTCTTTTGATTCTCCTCCCCATCCCTCCAGGGTGGGGAAAGAACAAGTAGGGAGTTTAAGAGAGCGACTGCATGATTTACAGCTGAGCTTAAAACATGACAGAAAGTCAAGTAATTTAGCAGGTTTCACACATCTACTGTGTGATTACTGACAAATCAGTGATACCAGCTATAAACATGAGAATCATAAGATTCAGGTAAATCAGTGCACCTCACCTGAACTATGATGAATATATGTCACATCTATATGGGTGGTGGATTTAAGGCTATATGATATTTTGAATTCAGAAAGCACATGATAGCTTGTGTGGTACCTTCATGTTGAGGTGAAGTTAACTGTGGATCCAGAACTGAAAGTCTAAACTGTTAGTCTGTTAATGATGGGAATCTAAGATGCCTGGATCATAGCATTGTTTTAATAGTTTTAAAAATACATTAGTAGTAATTTGTAATGATTTTATTTTCCACAAGCACTAGATTCAAGGAATAATTTGTATCATATCAATACCTTCTCAAAATAATATTACTAGTGATGCACAACAGTACTGCATTGGCACACAAAATACATTTACAAAAAATGGACTAGGACATAAAAAACTTAGCACAGATTTGTGCTAGCTCATTTTTAAAATCTTGACTAGATGCAGAACAATTTTCTACCATTTTATATTTCTGTTTAGTTTAGGTGACTCATTTTTCTTTAGATTTTTTTATTTGCATATCTTTCCTTTTGCGCTTTGAGAGGCAAATTATATAAGAACACCTTAGCATAATTGAAGTTTCCAGTTCATTTCTAATTAATTACTAACAGTAACGAAAAGACTTGTAAGCAGTATTTTTTTGCAAATACTGAGTGCTTTTACGTTACCAACAAAAAATAAAACTATGCAAAAATCTTCTAGTGCAGAAATAAAAAGCAAACACAAAAGAGATATAAATGCAAATATAACTAGTAGCTCTCGATTTTCCATTGATTTCTTCTGTATTTTGGAATGTACAATTCAAACAGTAAAGGTTAAAATGCTCTGTTCATAGAAAATAAGTCCTATTCACTGAAGAAGGAGCTAAGAATGTAGACCTGTTTACATGATTATTTTGATTTTTTTTTCTTCCTTAAAGGATAATATATGCAAGAATGCAGTCTCAAAACTATGAACAGAAATAAACAAATTTAATTACATATTTCCATTGAGGAGAATATTAATAATTTTGAGGTATATTTAATCTCTGGAAAAACAGATGGATATTATCTATACAATTATAGCAACAGAATAAAAAAGTTGGCATTGAAATATTGCCATTTCCCATTGATGTGGTACATTCAGTTACACAAGATAATCCCCAGAGGAACCCTTTTTAGTTCTGCAGTAGCACAAAGAACAGTTTCTCAATTAGGGCAGTTAATGCCCTATCTCTCTAAACCTGAAATGGGGGGCTGGCCTGCAGAATTGCTGCAAAGCCTGCTAAGTGCCCTTTCATGCCCAGAGTAATAGAGGGAGGCACCGACAGAGGGCTGGCTATAAACAGACAACCTTGGGACTGAAAGATTTGCAGAAGTCTCTTTAAATCAAAATAGAGTAACTACTCCTTTCTGATTGTAACATGGATGTTTCTTCGTGTTTCTTCTGCAAATTGGGCCATCAGGCTAGGAAGTTACTGTTTAACCAATGGAGCAGACTTGCAGATATTTGACTTGTTGGGCAAACATGTAAATGTTTAACTATTTGTTCTTCGTTATCAATAAATAGCAATATTGATGAGAATCTAGGCTTTCTGGGTTTGTTTTCTCATACTCCTTTTCAGAGTACCCATCCTAACCAGTGAAACAACATACTCTCTCTGTCTTTATTACATCAACTGCTGAAAATAAGAAGAAAAATTCTTGAGATATCATTCCATTTATACTAACATACACAAGATGCAATGGAATCTCACTCACAGCAATATTTGCAGGTTTTATTTTTAGTTTGCTGACAATTGTCAGCAACAGCCACAGCATCAGTTGCTTATTCATAAGTTTCATCAGATTGTGGCTGTTGCAGAGAACACAAATCCTTGACAATAATACCACAGCTTCAATTAATCCAGTTTAATTTCCTGTATGAGATCATTCTAATATGTGTGTATAAACCATTGACAGCGTTCACATATCATTTGAATATCCCATTAAATAACAATAAGAAAATAATAATCTGTGGACAGTTTACAAAACTGTTAAGGTCAGTGGTAAGGCTTTCACAGATTCCAAAAACATTTGAATAAGATTAGCATTATAACAATGATGCACATGCTTAACATTTCAGCTTAGGTTTTGATATAATATTCCATCATATCTCATTTCATCTGGCTATAAATGAATAAAAATCTTGCTTATTTTCTTCCATTGTGCCTCTTTAAAGCCACAATAAGTTGGTCTGCACCGTCTACACTGCTGGTGGCAGATGCCTTTACCAAGATGCAGCTGCTGCAAGAAGAGCTGCAGCACGGACCTCGGGCTGCAGGGGGTGCAGAGCTTTATCCTGGGCAGGGACAGGCAGCAGACCTGCCTGCAGCCTTTGTGCCCAGATGGAAGGGCTCCTGCAGCAGCTGGCTGAGGCCCAGGAGGTGGTGAGGAGGCTGCATAACATCAGGGAGGCTGAGGAGGAGCTGAACAGCCAGAGCTTGGTTCCAAGAGAAGTCTGCAATGGACCCACAGTTGGCAGTGGAGCCACAGCCTTCAGCAGCACAAACAGAATAAAAAGGGGACAATAACGAAAGGGAATGGAAGCCTTCAATGGAAATGACTCACAGGAACAAGAGACTTCCCCAGCAGCAGGAAGTGACCTTGCAGACCAATACTGAAACACCTGTCGTAGCAGGAGAAACACTAGAGTTGAGTACAGGTAACTCAATTTTGATAGGTATGGAGGCACGCATTTGCTGGCCTGATGTGATCTCCAGAAAGATGTGCTCTCTGGACATCTAATGGGGTCTATATCAGGGATGTTACAGAGAGACTACTGAGCTTCATATGGCAAACCGACTATTACCCGTGGGCACCAGTAAGAGCAGCGTGAGGACTATGAAGAGGATTACATAGCCCTTGGGAGTGGTGGTCAAGGATTCAGGAGCACAGGTAATTTTTTCAATTAACCTTCCTGGTCAAAGGCAAAGGGTTTGAAAGGGCCAGCTGAATCTGACAGGTCAACCAGTGCTCACAGGAGCAGTGCCACAGGCAGGGGTTTGGCTACTTAGACCATGGGACTCACTTATCGAAAACTGGTCTGCTGTGAGCTGATGGGGTCCACTTCGCAGAGAAAGAGAAGAGCATTTTTAGTTGTAGTCTTGCCAAGCTGATCAAGAAGGCTTTAAACTGAATTCACCAGGGGAGGGGAACCTCATTCTGTCTGCTCTTACCAGTCTGATGCTGGTGCCACCAGGAGAGACCCAGAGCTGGAGATAGAACACAGGTGAGCCATGGAGCATATGAAGAGCAGCACGAAGGACTTGCAGCCACTCCAGCCAATAAGTCAGCTTCACTGGGGCCCCAGCTGAAATGTCTCTATGCCAATGCATGCAGCATGGGGAACAAGCAGGAGGAATTAGAGGTGTACACATGCCGGAAGGTCTATGACTTTAACAGCATCATGGAAATGTGGTGGAATAGTTCTTATGACTGAAGTGTCGGAGTAGAAAGATACAGGCTTTTCAGGAAAGACAGGCTGGGGAGACAAGAAGAGGGCGTTGCCCCCTACATCAGTGACCAGGTGTATTGCATGGAACTCCGCCTGCAGATGGAGGAGGATCTGCCTGAGAGGTTAGGAATCAAGGAATAGCAGGAACAGAGGATGTTACACCAAAATATCGATACTAAGTGAAAGGTAGTAAGTTGGGTTTGGTTTTTCTGAGGGTTGTTTTTTGGGTTTTGGGTTGGTTGGTTGGTTGGTTTGTTTGTTTGTTTTGAATGAATGCAATCTGATACCATATTTACTTGTAATGTTAAAGAGAAACAAATAAAGAGAGACTGGAATTGATTTAGATATGTGTTGCATGCAGGAACTATAACCCAGGGCATAGTCAAAGTAAATCTGTGAATGTAATAGCCTTGCAACCAACTTTCCACTGCTTTCTGAAAAGGTCAAGCACATATGCTAAGTCCTGAAGTACAACTCAGATGGGAAAGGGGCAGAGCTGTGCAATAAAATCCTTTTCTTTTCCTGGCACATAGAAAAATAAATCTAAAGCTATGAAATTAGTTGAGACTATCCATCTTTAAATGGTTAAGTTTTGAGAAAAGGATCTCATTTTCACATATGCTTAGTAGCAGAATCTCTTTCATCACATTATCAGTGCCTAAAATCTGTAATTGTTTATTTGGATCTCTGTATTTGATAAAGGCACTCCTGAGACGAGGGGAAGAAAGCACCTTTTTTTGTCTTTTTCTATAAGAGAAAATAATAACTGTATCTAAGATAAGTAGGATGAGTTATAAGAATCTTAACATGGAAATTTCCATTTACATAGGATAAAGGTCATTCTCATATTACACTTATTTTCCAGAACACCATATCTATTTCCACTGTTATAAAAGGGCCTAAAAGAATAAAAGCTGATCTATGACTTACATTGTTAATGAGCACTTAAAACTAAGTTCTACTCTCAACTGCCCATTTAATCAACAGAAAGATAACTCTGTGTCATGGTTTAAGCCCAGCTGGTAATGCAAAAGCATAAAGCCACTTGCTCACTCCTGCCCTTCTTCCCCCTGCTCCAGGAGGGATGGGGAGGAGAATCAAAAGAATGTAACTCCCACGGACTGAGATAAGAACAGTCCAGTAACTAAGGTATTATATAAACCACTGCTGCTACCATCAATAATAATAATGATAAGGGAAATAACAAGGGAAGAGAATACAACCGCTCACTACCCACCGACCAATGCCCAGCCAGACCCAAGCAGTGATCTTACCCTTCCAGGTAACTGCCCCTACTTTATATACTGGGCATGACATACTGTGGTATGGAATACCCCTTTGGTTAGTTTGGGTCAGGTGTCCTGTCTCTGCTTCCTCTCGGCTTCCCTTCCTCCCTGGCAGAGCATGAGACTCAGAAAGTCTTTGGTCAGAGTAAACATTACTTAGCAACAACTAAAAACATCGGTGTTATCAGCTTTGCTCCCAGGCTGAAAGTCAAAACCACAGCACTGCACCAGCTGCTAAGGAGGAGAAGAATGACTGCTACTGCTGAACCCAGGATACTCTGTAAGATTTCTAAAGAAAAAAGGCTCTGATTAATTTAGGTAAGAATTTCAGGAGAATAGTGTCCTCCCATTGATACTTTTTTAAACATCTTCATTGAATAAATAGTGAACATCCAGGAAAATTTTAAAAGCAGTATCATTTCAAAAGACTATAGATAGAGTTTTCATGCAGTTAGGTGTTTAAATTAGATTGGATCTCACTTCTCTTTTCTATTTCAGAAACCAATTTTTATCCTTTTTACACTACATTATACATGGCAACATATTTAAATATTATCACACTATCTAGCCAGTTCCTTGGGAAGCTAACATTATCTCAGCTGTGGATCGTAGATACGACTTTTTGTAGATAAGAAGATGCCTCACCCATTATTTAGGTGAAAGAAAAATATCAATTGCATTGCAAATTAAAATTTGCAGCCTTAATTTATTTTTTTTTTTCATTTTAGCAGTCATCTAAAAGACAAAAAAAAAAGAAAAAGAAAATTTGATCAAAAAGCCTTTTTCCCTTTTCCCCCACTATCTTTAAGCTGTGTATCAGGCTAAGACTGTTAAAAAAAGCAACTCTATGAAAGTTGCAAATTAATTTTCAGGAAATAATACAACTATTTTTAATGCATTTTTTCTGATGTATACTTATGACTGCCATATAAAAATGTTGGCAACTTAGAAAAAATGTTGACTACAGAGTTCTTTTACAACAGTAGCTAACTTTGAAGTGGTAACCAAAGAGACAAACAGAATACTAGAAATTAATATGGAATGGACAGTGAACAAAAAAAAAAAAAAAAAAAACACAAAAAAAACAAAATTAATATGAAAAAAAAAAAAAAAAAAACACAAAAAAAACAAAATTAATATGAAAAAAAAAAAAAAAAAAACACAAAAAAAACAAAATTAATATGAAAAAAAAAAAAAAAAAAACACAAAAAAAACAAAATTAATATGAAAAAAAAAAAAAAAAAAAAACAAACCCAAAACCAACAACATTATTATGCAAAAGAATAAATATATGTAGCATCTTTGCTTTGACTACATATGATTTTGGGCACTTCAGTAATAATAGCAGAAAACAATGAATTTAAAAAATTAAAAGTTTAGCAATAAAGAACATTTTGATGAATATTCTTCAACTGAAAGGTATTCTTCAGTTTAAGTAAGAGATGCCTGAGGCTTGTATCTTATGTGCTAATAAAATCAGGAACTTTATACAGAAGGTGAACTGAAAATCAGTATAGAATCACAGAATACTTAGAGTTGGAAAGGACTTTAAGATCATTTAGTTCCAGTCCCCCTGCCATGGACAGGGACACCTGACAATAGACCAGGTTGTTCAAGGACCTGTCTAACCTGCCTTTGAGCACTGACAGGGATGGAGCATTCACATCCTCTTGAGGCAGCCTGTTCCAGTGCCTCACCACCCTCACAGTAAAGAACTTGTTCCTTATATCTAACCTGAACTTCCCCTGTTGCAGTCTGAGCCTGTTACCCTTGTCCTATCACTACAGTCCCCAACAGTGAGTCACTCTCCAGCATCCATTATACCCTTACATGACTGAAGCTTAAAAGAAATTTGATATTTTTTTATGTATAGTACCTGTATAATTTGCTCCTGGTACATTTTGCAGGAGGGGGTGTAGATATAAAAACTGTGAATCTTTGAAAAGGGTAAGACAAATTAATGGAAGTTAAGAGTTTTATTTTATCATACATGTGATTCAGGATGCCCTTGAACAACTTACTAAAATATTGTCTTGTTTTACTCCTCCCTAAAGACACTATATGACCTCCATTAGGATTTGTTCTGAGAATGTTCTTAGCCTTAAACTAAAACCATATATGAATGCTGCTGAATATTTTCTTATGCCCAGTAATGACCACTATCTCTGAACTAGTATGTGAATGCTACTTGGTAACAGATAAGCATCAAAAATTACCACTGTCCAATGCTCGTACTTGCCTGAAGAGAAATGCTACCCATCATCCTTTCATATAAGTAGTACAGCAATTTGTGGTTTAAGCCCAGCTGGCAACTCAGCCACACAGCCTACTTGCTCACTCCCCCCCTTTTGTTCCCCCTGCTCCAGGAGGGATAGGGAGGAGAATCAAAAGAATGTAACTCCCACAGAGTGAGATAAGAACAGTCAAGTAACTAAGGTGGAACACAAAACCACTGCTGCTACCACCAATAATAATAGTGGTAAGGAAAATAACAAGGGAAGAGAATGCAACCACTCACTACCCACCAACCGATACCCAGCCTGACCCAAGGAGTGATCTATCCCTTCCAGGTAACTGCCCCTACTTTATATACTGGGCATGATGTGCTGTGGTATGGTTAGTTTGGGTTAGGCATCCTGTTTATGCTTCCTCCCGTCTTCCCCTCCTCCCTGGCAGAGCATGAGACTCAGAAAGTCTTTGGTCAGACTAAACGTTACTAGCAGCAACTAAAAACATCGGTGTCATCAGGGATGTTCCCAGGCTGAAAGTCAAAAACACAGCACTGCACCAGCTACTAGGAAGGAGAAAAATGACTGCTACTGCTGAACCCAGGACAAAACTACAAGAGTTTTCTTGAGGGGTTCTTCATCTTGCTGTGTTTATTACTTAGCAGTAAATGAAAAATGTCTCACATCTCTTCCACCATGTAGTACTGCAAGATAGCACATGCTGCTTTGAACTATTAAGAGGAAGTTTTTTCATGATTTTTTTCTTCATCTTAATTATAGGCCCCTGTTTAATATTGTAACACCACAATAAGTTCTTGCTGGAGCTTTCTCTTCTCCAGGCTGAACAACCCCAATGTTCTCAGTTCTTGCTTCCTAGGAGAGGTGTTTCAGCCCCCTGATCACTTTTGTGGCCCTCCTCTGGACCTGCTCCAACAGATGCAGGTCTTTCTTCTGTTTGTCTCAGAGTTGGATGCCGTATACCAGGTGGGGTCTCACCAGAGCAGAAATGAGGGAGAGGATCACCTCCCTCTGTTAGCCATGCTTCTTTTGATGAAGCCCAGGATACAACTGGCTTTCTTGGCTGCAAATGCACATTACTGGATCATGTCCAGTTTTTTGCCCACCAGTATCCCCAAGTCTTTCTCCTCAGGGCTCTATCCCTTCATTCCCCAGCCTGTACTGATACTGAGGATTGTCACAACTCAGGTGCAGGACCTTGCACTTGGCCTTATTGACCTCCATGAGATTCACCAGACATACTCCTCAAGCCTGTCAAGGTTTCTCTGGATAGCATCCTGTCCCTCTAGGGTATCAACTGCACCACACAGCTTGGTGGCATTCACAAACTCAATCCCACTGTTTACATCATTAATAAATATACTGAACAGTATCAGTTTCAATACAGAACACTGCAGGATACAATCCATTTATTCCATTTGGATGTTGAGCCCTTCACTGTATCTCTCTGGATGCAGCCATCCAGACTTATCCATTGTGTAGGCTCTCTATCAACTTATCTCTCTCCAATTTAAGGACAAGGATAATAGCAAAGTTAATATACAATTCTGTATTTGCTGGGTCAGATACATGATATCCACTGTTTTAGCATTAGACCAGTAGATAACTTTTCAGATTAAAAACCAAACCAAAGCAACAAATATACTACTACTATTTACATGATTACACGTTCCACTTCTGATAGAGATTATTTCACCAAATGAGCATTTAGTATGTGGAAATTTCAATTTTTCCAATGCCTTTGTGAGCCCAGAAGAACAAATAGTCAAGAGACAAGTAGAACCCAAGTGAAATATCAGTATTTAGATAAATCCATCTAGTCTTAGCTTTTAAGCTTATTTTGGACACCATTTTTCAGGAGATGGAAGTTCATATGCAGCCCATTGTATACGTAAGAAACTGTTGTGATTCAGAAAAATGTTAAAAAGTCTTTCTTGAAATAAAATACAGATACACTAGGTGATTGTGAGAACCTAGTTTACAAGTTGCCCTTCTTCAAAACTGTCATTGAGAACATTAACTAGTGCATCTGTTTTCTGATAGAATCACAATACCACCACCAAGAAAATATAAGAAAATATTTTGTGGGATACTACAGGACAAACCACACACGTACCTCTGAAGTCACACAGGCAGTTCTCATTCTTCATAAACCACAGATCCACATAGATTATGAGGGTGACAACAGGATGTTATGTGAGATATAACATAAGATCCAGACCTTATCCCTGCTTTGATCAATTCAAAGTGAAGCATCTAGTTTAAACGTTGTACTGGATTTTCTTCAAGATCATGGTAGTAGAATTGCCTGGCTAATCTTATAATTCCAAATGCATTACATTTTGTCTCTCTCCAATAGCTACAGAAGGGCCTATACTGTTAGTAAAGAATCCTAATTTTTTTCTTTTTGTTTTTGTGTGTGTTTGTGTGTTTGTTGCTGTTGTTTGAAAGCAAGTTCTGCCTGAGAAGCATTACATCTACATGCTTAGGTCAAACAGTCCAGCAGTGAAAAGATCCAGATTGCATAGGTGTAGAGAATAATTGGGCTACACATCTAGAATAGCTATTTTACAAACTCAGTCAGAGATGAATGATTTAAAATGGTGCCCTTAAGTTTTGGCTAACCTATGATATAAAACTGCAGGCGTTTTTTCTAAAGTCCAGAACAATAAGTCAAGTTTCAAATTCTCAAAATACATAATAAAACCATAAAGAAGTCATAAATATTGCCAATTTGCTCTATTAAAGTTTTTTGTTTGTGACATCGGCTGCCTAGTAATAAGGTAATGGTCCACTACCCAGCATCTGTCACAGCTGTAGTTTACTTCTGGTTTCTCACATACTAACAAATTAGCATGAACTAAAGTGAAGGGCTAAGGCCAGAACAGAACATGAAGAAGAATCAGATAAGCTAGTCATTCATAACGTGGGTCAAAATGATACAGTTTACAGGCAATTAAAATAAAATAACAAAATGTTGAGCATCTACTGAAGCATGAACTCTATCTCAAAAAAGAAAGAAAAAAAAGGAATAAACTCCTACTCTAGACCTACATTATTTCACTTTAGAGAAACTAACAATTTGGCTGTTAGCTCTTTTGCTTTGTCCTATTAGAGTGAGGAGCACAGTGGTGAGATAGTCCAGGCTGTAGGTGATCAGAATAATTTTAGCAACACCAGGAACCTCCTCTGGTTTTTGATGAGTGGCTGAATATTTGGATATGTTCTTTGGCATTGATTCTTTACAAATACTTGTACCTGATTTTCACTGATCATCCCTTCCAGCCATCTTCTCTTCATTTTGGTTCCCACGATGTTAATGTTATAGCTAATGAAAGTCTTCACTACCCACAGAGTTACTTTGACACATCTGCCATGATATTCATGTTGCTGCATATTTTAATGCCAAGCAAATTGCTCAGGGTGATATAACAAGGAGATACCTCATAGTCAACAAAACAGGCCTTAAAGGGGCCCATCTCAAGTGTATGCAGACAAATAAAGAAAGATCTATAGGACAGCATAACAGGGGAAGCTCTCACACCTTCTGTCCTGGGTTCAGCAGTTGCAGTCAGTTTTTCTTCTCTTTAGTAGCTGGTGTTTTGACTTAACCTGGGAACAAGGCTGATAAGGCCGATGTTTTTGGTTGTTGCTAAGCGATGTTTGCCCTGACCAAGGACTTTGTGAGCCTCATGCTCTGCCAGGGAGGAGGGGGGGCCAGGAGGAAGGAGGGACAGAACCCAAACTGACCAAAGAGGTATTCCATACCATAGCATGTCATGCCCAGGAGGTAACTGGGAGTTCCCCGGAAGGAGAAGAAACTTCCCAGTCGGGCTCTTTTTCGGCGGGTGGTATCGTACCCTCTTCCCTTGTTTTCCTTATCGTTATTATTATTGGTGATAGCAATAGTGATTTGTGTTATACCTTAGTTACTGGACTGTTGTTATCTTAACCCATGGGAGTCGCATCCCTTCGGTTCTCCTCCCCCCCCCACCCCTCCGGGAGCAGGGAGGAAAGAGGGGAGGGCAAAAAGGGGGAGGGGGGGGGAGGGTTTGAGTGAGTGAACGTGCTGCCTGGCTGGGTTTAAACTATGACACCTTCTCTGGAAAACAAGAACAGCTGAGTGCCTGTACATCAATGTATAAACAAACAGGAACAAACAGGAGGAAATAGAGATCAGCCTGCAGCTTCAAGGCTACCATCTCTGTTGGAGGATAGAAGCACAGTTGGATAATTCACACAGCTAAAGAGAATAGGTTCTTTTGGAAGGACAGCCCAAGACAATGAATCTGAGGAGTTGCTATTTCTGTGAGAGAGGAATGCATAGAATCTGGAGTCACAAGTGGAGCCAGCTGAGTGTTTATGTCAAATTTCTGGAAAGACCAGAATGGATGATAATGTGGTGAGTGTCTGCTACAGATCACATGGTAAGGAAGAAGTAGCCAAAACCTGTTCCAGACAACTGGAAAAAGCCTCATGTTCACAGACTCTAGTGCTCACAAGTGTCTTCAGCCATCTTCATATCTGGTAGAAGGCAACATACCAGGGCACAACTTCCTGGCGCAGGTGTAAGAGGAGCCAGTTATGGGTGATTCTCTCTTAAACCTGAAACTTTACAAACAAGGAAGAACTGCTTCGGGTCAGCCTTGGCTGTACTAACTGTGAGATAGCAGAGTTCATGATCCTGAGAGGAAGAAGCAAGCAGCTCTTGCCTTTAAGAGAGTAAACTTTGGCCTCTCCAGAGATCTGCTTGGAAGAATCGCAGGGAGGAGAGTCTTGGAGAGAAGAGTGGTCTAGGACAGTTGGTTGATTTTCAAAGATGCTTTGGGAAGATTAACACTCAACACATATGGACTTCCCTACTTCATTTAGCATAGACTTCTGAATTCATAGTAGTGCTAAAATGCCTTACTTAAAACACCTTTATGAAGGTTAGGAAACAATCTGCCTAGCATGTCACCACCTGTAGTCACCTTTTAGGAGTGGCAGTCTAATGTGCATAAATACACACGTGAAATTAAAATGCTCTTTAAATAAGTGATGGACAATACAGAAAGCACTTGTTTGTCTCCAATTATTTAAGTTTTGCAGAACCAGTAATCAGGTGATCAATTGCCAGAAAAATCAATAACTGTGTCAAAAACTACCAATTTTTCAGTCAGAAAATTAACACTTCTATTTGTCTGCTTGCTTTTCTCTGCTTGCCTGAAAGGCTTGGTTCAGGATAAATCACAGAGTTTGTTTTGATTTTAGCCAAAGTGTGATGAATCCCAATGAGCATTTGAAATTATTTGAAAGGTTTGTTTAAAGTTTCCCCCAAAAGCAAGTATTCTTTTCAGGAACTGTGCTTCATTAGTTCTTTAAAAATTTGACTCTTCATCTTAACCAAAAGGCTAACCATACTCTACTAGATCTGGATCAACATATCATTTGCACTTTCCACATACAAGAACAGAACTTTCCTTGCAAGGTAACCACAGCAAGCAGATCCTGTTCACATTTTTTGTTTGTTTTAGTTTGATTTGTTTGGCTTTGTTTGAGATTTTGGGACTAGTGAAAATATCCCTAACTTGTATTCAAAAGGTATAATTAGTCCTCTAGTGTCCTTTGTCCCTTTATTCTTCAAACCATTCATATTTTTTGAGATTATTCATTAAGGCTTGATTTATATGACCCAATGTTGAGATCTAAGCTTTTGCATAGATAAAAAGGAGAAATAAGAATTTCAAAGGTGGGATTCCTATGTATTCTTTTCACTGTATCCTTTTACAAACTGGATGTAAACATCTATATATGTTCACAGAAATTCCATCTCAGCTACCTGAGGGTTAATTGCAATGATATCCAGAAGTACTCAAGGGTTAGACATGTGCTGTCCAGCATATTCCTGTGTTCCCACAATTGTTTATCTTGCTACTTTTGCCAGACATCTTTATTATGTATTCAACAAAACATTCTGCTTATTTGCAGCCCTTTGCACTTGTCTTATATTTTGTTCTGTATCTTGCAAATTCTGTTACTGTAACTGTTAACAGCTGTCACTGTTGACATGTTTTCTCATTTATTCTACATGAAGCTGAGCAAATCTTCACCCCTTTGGTGCTCATATTGCTCACATACTTGCATAAAACTCTCACGTGTGGCTATGCCACAGTGTTACAAGACACATACTGGTTTTGATTACACTATTTTTGTTGATCATATGGGTTTAAAGCAAATTAATTCTGATTATTTTAATTACAATTTATAGGTATCACAGGTCTCTGGTTTTGCTACATATATCTGTTTTCCTTGATTGTCTCAGGATTTTAAACCCCACAGTCTCATGGTCACTGCAGTTAAGCTTGCTCTTGACCTTCACATCTTCAGCATCCTTCATGTTTTGTGACTAAAAGCTGGAGCAATGTATCATACCTGACTCATCGATCATGTGCATCAAGATATTCCCATTTCCAAAGCTGCCTGCACTCCACAGGCAATACAAAGGCACTGAGTGTACTGCCCTCCTTCTCCCTCCACAGCCCTTTGAGCTAGTGAATTAGCTCCTCAGCCAGAGCACATCTCCCACAAGGAAGACCACTGCTTAGGCTCTGAAGGGAGGCACTAATCACTGCTCGTGCACTCTCAGAGCATCAGGCACTGCAAGAGACTAGGATGGCAGCACCTTCCCTCAAGAAAAGTGTCTGATTCTGATATGATAGGGACAGTTACAGCAGCTGATGTTACATACTAAGCTATGGCACATCACTGCTAAAGATTGCTTAAGCCAGTAGCCCATAGATGCAAGACTGTGATGGCTCAATGTCTGTGGGTTCAGCAGTTGCAAGAATGATGAATTTCTGATAGAAGTATACATACATATATAATATGAATATACAGCATGCCACACAGAGTACCACAGACAGACAAGATTGACTTTACCAGTCTTTTCACTTTACACAGCACTCACACAGACATGAACAGTACAGGATCTTTCATTTGATTTTTTATGTCCAGCTGATCAAGTGATTCAAACTCTATTACTGGAATATATACATATTTGTGTATACACACACATGCACACACTCACACTGCACAATAGCTAGCCTTAGACAACCAACGCATCCACCAGCTGGCCTCAGTTTCCCCTAGTCTGCCCAGGTGCTGCTAGTTGGACCTACAAGCCTGGAGGTTCACATCCCCACTCTATTTGCTTAGACCTTTTAGGCTATTTGCTGTATGTCACAGCTTGAAGTTCACTCATGTTCATACATACTCAGGATAGAGAGTACATGCACACAGAAGACAGGGAGAAACAGGATCTAATGAGAATAAGGTTCAATCAAACAGGTGTTAAGACCAGCAAGTCATTTGCACTCTACATGCCCATTTTATCACTTTTCCTCTATTTTCCCTACACTTTTTCCTCCCCAATTCAACTTAACCCCTCCCTTTCTCTGTCTTTGCTCCTTCCCCTAAACATCCCATGAGAAGTTTCTCACATTCCTGTAATCTGCTTAAAAACACCCCATGAAAAGTTATATGCTGTTCAAAAATGCTTCCTTACTTGCATCTTATAATGAGTTAGCCCTGTAGGAAATGTCCCACTTGGTCAGCAAAGCAATTTCAGGAGAGCTTGTTTTGTTGACCTCTTCCCAGGGTCAACCATTCGAGAATTCTTCTCAGTGGCCCTGCGAGCAGCCACGTCAGGAAGCTCCATTTTCACTGAGGAGGAGACCGTTCCCCCTGTGCTCTGTGTTTTGGGTGATTACTCATCATCCACACATCCAGCAGTCACCACCGTCACTGCAGAATCTTCAGGAGGGATTATGGCTCCCTGTGCACCCTGGCTGAAGTGACTGCTGGGAAAAGTGCTACAGTTATGTTAATAGCCTCAGCTTGCCATGGAAATATATGGTCTAGTATAGATATATATCACAGTATATCACAGACATAATTGCCAAAGTGTTCATTACAGACAATAATATCACAGGGAAAATGCTCTTGATACGTAGACGCCCCCATGGAAAAGGGACAGTTTTCTTTAAATTGTGCATTTCTCTGAATGATGTGCTTATAATTTCTGGTTCACAGACCATTTATCAACTGATTGTTGTTGTTTATATAAAAAAGCCTCATTTAAAATAAGTTAGTTAATGCATATAGAAGATCCTTCTATCTCTAATTCATCCTTCTGAGTGAAAATTAGCATAATTCTAACACAAAACAAACAAAAACTATTTTACTGAAACTGATAGGACATTCTGTGAATATATAATTATGACTTTCAGCTTTAGGAAACAGTTTAATATGCAGTGCAAATAAGTATTGATTTCACAGACATGGAAATACTCTGTGGTAAATGAAAAGGAAGATTTTCATGCTCTATCAATAAGCTTAATAAACCAGACATACTGGAAATACTTCAGAATACTTTTTTCTCTGGGGATATTCACCAAAATCTGCTGTTTGAACATCAGCAACAATAAATGGAAGTAGATGTGTTGGTTTGAGGTGTTTTTTGTTGGGTTTTTTTGTTTGTTTGTTTGTTTGTTTTTTAATAAGGATCTGAAAGTTGTTTATGTGGAAATCCAGCTATTCCAAATTGTCAAGAACAAATATGATTGGTGAGGGTAAGATAGTCATTCAGTTTGTCTCATGAAACACAGTTGTAATTTGCTTTCAGCTTTTGACAGACATCATTCTGAAGATTCGATTTTTTACCTGCAATGTCGACAATTGTGTTGGAGATGTTATCTACTAGGTTTAAGTTATAGACCATTGATCACAGAGTTTGGACACCAGTTTTGAGTCAAGGGCTTTTGTTCTTTGAAGTTGCTGCTGAAGCCCTGAAGGATCAGAAGAGGTGAAGAATGATTTACGTAGAAGGGGAGCAGAGGAAGGCTTTTCCTTCACTTTCGAGGGACCATAAAAGCACGAACTAATGGGACAGATTATTTAGACTGGTAAACTCCAAGAAAAGAAAACTGTTTCTGCATTATTGTTTTGGGTTTTTTTTCCACTAATTATGATTGCAAGAATGACTCCAGATATGTAGATTATTATGAACATCATACCAATTCTGTAAAAAAAATGTGTAAGACAATGAAGTGATGACTTGGACAATTTGGGGTTTTTTGGTTTTGTTTTTTTGGATGTATAAAACATTGAAACATATTAAAATATTAATATTCACAATTTTTTTTACCACACAAAATATGCCAAACATCAAAGAATATGGTGCAGAATATGATATTTTGTAGTGTTGAGTATATGTTCCATTAAACTTTTTTTTTCTTTCATTAAAGTTTGTCTGGTATGTTATGAAATTTTTTTTGTTTACTTCTTAAAAAACTGCTATGCAATATTTATTTAAAAATTAAAAATCCAACAAATTATTTTTTTTATTTTCATGTATATGTAAAAAAAATAAAAGAAATAATAACTTATGTGCACACATGTAACAGGAACTCATTAGTCCAGCAGGTGTGTCCAAGATCTTGGGCAGTATAATCTAGTCTACCTCAAGAAAAAACTTAAGTGTTCCTACAGAGTATGTCTCCTTTGATTGTCAGTCCATCTTGTGTGAAAAATCATCCATTTATCATCCATATACTTAAGCTTATACTTAGCTCCATAAGGAAAATATGAAGGTAGGAATATTATAGTTTTACCTTCCATTCTGTTTCACAGAGTAAGTGCGTATTGGGGCAGAAGAAATGAAGAGTAGTAACAATCCTCTGACATTCTCTTCCTCCTCTGCCATTCTTTTATGAAATTAGTTCTTAGCTTGACCAGTTGTTCAGTGGACATAAACTTTGGCCTAAAACATACTCTGTCTTTCTGCTGCTGGCTATGGTAAAACCACCAGTGCAAGTCATGGATGTCAAAGTGAAAGGGAACCTGACGTACGTATTTCAACAGGAAGAAGTAGGATCTCATTTCCCTAGAAGATGTAGGCATATTTTTACCTTTCACAATCTATAGAACAGAAACTGGCAGATAAGATCAACATCCTCATCTGTTCTTCTCTGTTCCCCACCTTGATAAGAATAGCTTTATCACCGAATCATAGAATCATAGCATGGTTTGGGTTGGAAGGTACCTTAGAGATCATCTAGTTCCAACACCCCTGCCATGGGCAGGAACACTTTCCACTAGACAAAGGTGCTCAAAGCCCCATCCAACCTGGCCTTTAGCACTTCCAGAGACAGGGCAACCATGACTTCTCTGGGCAAACTGTTCCAGTGTCTCACCACCTTATAGTGAAGAATTTTTTCTACTAGCTAATCTAAGTCTACCCTCTTTTATTTGAAACACATTCCCCCTAGACCTATCCCTACCTGCCCTTGTAATAAAAGTTCCTCTCCAGATTTCCTGTAGGCTCCCTTTAGGAACTGGAAGGTTGCAATAAGGTCTCCCCAGAGCATTCTCTTCTCCAGGCTGAATAAGCCCAGCTCTCTCAGCCTCTCTTCATAGGAGAGGTGCTCTAGATCTCCAGTCATCATCATGGCCCTCCTCTGGATACACTCCAAAAGCTCCATGTCCTTCTTGTACTGGGGGCCCAAGAGCTGAATGCAGTACTCAAGGTGGGGTCTCATGAGAGCAGAGTAGATGGGGAGAATCACCTCCCTCAACCCGTTGAACACGCTGGTTTTGATGCAGCCCAGCATATGGTTTGCTTTCTGGGCTGCAAGTGTAAGCTGCCAGCTCATGTCAAACAAGTCCTTCTCCTCAGGGTTGATCGCAATTCAGTCTCCAACCAGCCTGTATTCTGAAGCCAAGACACAGGCTGGATGCATTGCTTGTGGCTTAAGCCACAATCCTGTTTACCTGTTCACTGCCACCAGTGAAACAAGAGGGGAAGGGAGGTAGGACAAGCTATTGCAACATAACACAGAAACACCCTGCAAATGGAAGAAATCCTGTGCTACCTGTGAAACTGAAAACAACTTGTATTTCATATGGAAGAACCACTCATATCAGTTATCTGTTATGAAAACTACTGGCACAAAATCTGTGTCTTCAGCCTTCTTAAGACATAAAGCATTTTTTTGGAGTTAACACTGCAGCCTGCACTGCAGAAAAGCTAGGTAACAGGCAGTTCTGTAGCCAAAACAAATACCTCTGAGCATGAATGCATTCCTGTAGTTATGTTCCTAGGAGATTTTCATGCTAAATGGAGAACTTAGATCATCTGGTGCCCTAGTGGTTAGTCAGTATTAGAAAATAAGTAGACTGGAATACTTGTGGGGTATCAGGAGAATTTGGCACTTAAGTCCTTGCACTGGCAGGACTTTCATGGATTAGATTCTTTTCCCCTTTCATATGAAAACATTTCTACTATACAGGTATATTCCTATATTATAGCTGTGTTTACAGCAAAAATCTCTAAAATTTCGTGATGACTAATAACCTGTTGGGGTTTTATGCCTGCAAAATTAACCAGTTGACATAGTTCAGCTTTTTATAAAGTTGTCTTATAAGAATTATTTTGAAACAAAATTAAATATAGGAAGATTAAAACTGCAATAAACTTCCATTGTTTTGACTTTTAAAAGGTTAACTTTTTTTATAAGTATGTATATGACTAAAAATAGTAGGTTAAAGATTAAGTATCTTGTAAACTATTATTTAAATATATTGACTTTCAAAGGAGCATTGGTTAACATCTATTTAATAAAGAGAAAAATCTGTATGATGTCTATTTGTAGTAGGCATTGATTTCTTACATTTTACTGCAGCCATCAGAGTGGTCTTATTGAATGGAAGTTCTCTCATTAAATGTAGATGAAATATACCAATAAGTAAATAAATTAAATTGTGGATCTTGATATCTGAGTTTGTAGTCTTAGATTCTCTTCATAGCAAATAGAAACAAAGACAAACTTACAGATTGCCAGTCATCTTATCCTACTATCAATTATTCAGGTAAGTCAAGTGAGTTGTGTCCCATTTCTCTTCATTAGCTACAAAGACAACCTACAATGACTGGCTCAGATGTAAATATCTCTATTTTCATACCTAAGGGTTGATTCAGTTGCTAAGGACACCTAACGCCATTTAAGACACCATAAGATGCTGAAGACATCTGCACAAAGCTGGCATATATGACAAAGGTCTTATGGGAAACATGTTGTCTTATAGTCTAGTAGCTGGAGGGAAGGTGAGATAAAGTAGTGCATCTCAAATTGTAATAAATGCAAATGCAGAAAACAACCAGCAAAAAAACTTCATTTCAATTTATTATACTGAGAAGGATTTGTTCTGCTTGTTTATTTTCTTTTTAAAAATAATATTTGTTTCAGAAATATTTGCATGCTTTCTAGAGTAATGGATTTTTTCTGTTAACCTGTGGTTTTAATTATTTTATGAGGATAGTTTTGTTTCTTCATGGAAGGATTTGTGATTTAAAACATACTCAAAATACATAAAGAACTTGAAAAGAATTTAGAAAGGAACTGATTCACTGAGGAAGCATAAGTAAGAAACAGAAGTAGTAAAGACGTAGCTCTAATTCTCCAACTGCATTCTGCTGCGTCCATAGGAAGAACAGAAGGTTTTCTATTTTGTATGTGCTCCAGATAATTATTTCCGTCTAGATCAATGTCACAGAAAAAAATACGTTTAGAATAAATACAGGAATAGTGTTCATAGTTAAAAGATAATCTCTACTTTTTCATTTTATCTTAGCAGCTCTGAAAGCTGAATAGTAGGACAGGTTGTAGGGGATTTTGTCTCTTTCAAAATAATAGTTGAGAACCGGCTTTGATAATATTTTAGCCTTTGAGGAGGGTACATAGGGTGCCCATCAAATCTATGATATACATGCAGTTCACCTTTCAGTCACAGAGTAGTATAAGAAGGTGAGAGAATACAAGGGTAAGTTTCTGAACTCACACTGAACACTTCTCAATTCATAATTTTTCAATAAAAATCCTTGACTGAGAAACAATTGTACATTGCTGGTTTTTGCCTGTTTCATGACTTTTTCATTTAGTTTATTATTATTTGTGCATAAGTACAAATATTACAAGTATATATTTTCAGAATGTGTTAGAACAAGAAAAGATGAAGTAAAACAACTATTTATTCAAAATACTAGCAGTAATCTCTTGCAGATTTCCTTTGTCTGAAATCCTTGATGACTTCATAAATAATCCCCACAACATGAGTCTCTTCGTGTAATATTTATTCAGTCTCAGGTGTACAGACTGTCCTACATTTCTACAAGGAGATCAGAGACAGGGAGTAAGATTAATCTAAGCTAGTGAAAAGAAACAATAGGATAAAGAATTAAATATCAGCAAATAATATTATTCCTTATTGTTTAGAATAAGTTACTTTATTTCCATGAAGGGAATTTCCCAACATCTATGCAGAATTGAAGGAGTTTCTTTTCTTTTTTTTTTTTCCTAGCAATTTAAATGTATAACAGATTTATGCAAACAGCTAAAATTGCTTTCCTTTGAAATGATAACTTTTGTAATTATTGATGTCCTTAACACTTGAAACTTTACTAATCTTCTTTGATTGGGATTTCTGTTTCAAATAAATAAGCACTGTAATAATAGCTTTACAGGGAAAACAGGATCCTTACTGAGCTGACTTGATTTTGTTTGTCATTGTCAGACAAAAGTTTCAAATTATTGGCCTGCAGTTCTATGTTTCTTTTTATAGATAATACACATTTTGGTTGTAATGAAAATGTCAATGGAAATTAATATAGGCATCTGTTCTCTGACAGGTTTGAAATAATGAGGGTTTGGTGAAACATTAATTTGTTTATTATAAAAATCATTATTTTTAACAGATTTTTCCATGGGTTTATAGGTACTACAGATCAAATAATTAGTGATTCTTTTTCAGTTTCTTTTTGATGTTCCTAGTACTTTCAAAGAGTTTAACAAAGCTCTATTGTCATATTTTCTTTACAATTTTCCAGGTTATATGTCCTTCAGTGTCTGATCTGCCTTTTTTTCTCAAAAAAACTATGAATTGCTGCAGCTAAACTTTTTATGATGAGGAAAGTACAATGACAAGACTGTGCATCAAGATTATAATTATCTAGTAAGTGAATAGGTAGATATAGCAGATAGCAGATATTTGGTCTATGCTAGCTGTTGACATATTGTTAAATGAAGTTAATTTTGAGAAATGCATAATACTGCTCTTAAAAATCAAGTGGTTTTTACTCCTGAGGCTTCACATCAGGGTTTTCAATTAGGTTTTTATTGTGATGCCTTCAAACATATCTACAACCATTCTGGCATCAGTGCCTAGAATATTCTTAATATCAAAGAAAAAGTGGTTTGGTTTTGTAATTGAGTTAGCAATTAATAAAGTTTTATATTAATAGGTATATTTTACCTAAACAATTATTTCACAGTGAAAACAAAAGATTTGGTTGTTTCCAATTTTTTTTTTTTTTTTGGNACTGTCAGGAAGCTGGAGGCTCTGCAGGAAGCAGACCAGACGCTAGTGTCTGGTAACAGCTCTTTTTTTTCTTCTTTCTTTTCCCATTTAGTTTTCTAATGGGGAAAAAAATGTGAGGAAGCCTCTGTTCAAAGGGCCTTCAGAAGGGAAAGGAGGGGGGTGGGGAGTCAGGGAGCTGCTGGTTTTGTGGGTTTTTTTTGTGATTTGTTTGGTTGGGTTATTTTTATGATAGGACAGTGATCTATCTAGGAATTTGTTGTCTTAATAAATTTTACAGTGACTAAAGTTCCTAAAAGCATTGGGATAGATGTCTGCTCCATCTCATTTATAATACTATATAATAAGTAAAATGACTTATTATATTATGACAAATTCCCTTTTATATTATTATATTATGACAAATGATATTATGACAAATTTCCTTTGGGGGTGGCACTATGAGAGCAAGAAAGAAGAATGGAAAAGATAATAGAGTTTGTGGAGAAGTAACATCCTTTCCCACAACTCAAGAAAGCTTAGCAAAAAGATGGGTATTTAATGAAAACTGAAAGAATGTTTAAACCCATTTTTTCCTAGCTCTATTTTAAAAGTTACATGATCAACAAGGTTTAAAGTAAAGGTCTCTACAGATGGGTAGAAGAGAAATACATTAGCATTACTGGATGCCTCTGATGACTGTGAGCTTTGAAATATATTTCACTGACTATTTAAAAAAAGGTTCTATTTAGTGTATTGGCAAAAAAAAAAAAAAAAAAAAAAAATGAAAACTTTTTAAAAAAAAAACCCAAAAAAAACAAAAAGGGCCTCTTTTAAAAAAAAAAAAAAAAATGAAAACTTTTTAAAAAAAAAACCCAAAAAAAACAAAAAGGGCCTCTTTTAAAAAAAAAAAAAAAAATGGAATACTTTCTGAAGAAGAAACCCAAAGACTACATAAAGGACTCCTTTTACAAAAAAAAAAAAAGTGTAATTTGGCAGATTTCTCTTTTTTTAATTCCTAAATACCAAGCTAAATACTTAAATGACTAAGAGAGAGCTAAAGTATTCAATATTCTATAAAATTTTATAAACTCTGTCTTGTTTCCCAAATGAAATGTATACAGCAAACTTCATGCATCTGTAAATTCCCTGTGCTAAAAACACCAGTATGAACCTTGAAAATAAAGACTTCACAGGTGACGATTCAATACTTCAATCATTTAAGAAACTTTAGTTTCAATTCTTTTAAGAGAACAGTTCAGTGGAAATGAAATATGAAATGAAACATTTGTAAAACCTTGTGTTAACACGAGCCTCTAATTAGCCCTTATGAGGTAAAACTGAAATTGCACAGATTTATGCAGTATTAAAACAAAAAGAAAAGAAAGTTTATGAAATTCTGAGTTATCTCATGCTTCATTCATATAAAATGATGTACCAAATCAAAGTATGGCAATGTATTAGTGAATATAATTCTAAGAAACTATCAGAAGAAAGGACACTTTAGGTCTGAGTCACAATATGTGAGGAGTGAGGAAGCGTCTTGAGACAGAAGCAAAGAATTTTTTACATCTATGTGGGCTTTTCTGTCCCAGGCCAAAGGTATTTTTTAAAAGACATCACTCATCATTCATTAATAATGAATTAATAATTAATAACTTGTAGAAATACAGATCATGAATTTCAGTGTATGGACTATCAGGAGAACTAAGACATTCTTTGTTTATAAGATACAAATGTAGCTTCCTTGCAATAGGAAAAAAGATGTAACAAATGAGAAGGGATGTGATCAGAAACAAGACTGAGGATCCTATGGTGCCATTCAGGCAGCTGGCTATTCAGCCTGAGCAGCCAGAGGTGTGGCTACATTGTACTTAACTTGCTGGTTGATGTTAAACCATGACAAAAGTTCATTTGAGAGTTAAGCAAAGTTTTAACTATGTAGCTAGTTTATGACCTATCTGCCAGTTTCACTGAAGAAATTGCGTAAATTCAAAAGCACTTTCTTATCTTTGCTAACTTTTATAGGACATAGAGCAGTATTTTTGAGATTTTTTTTTAAAAACTGTTTCCTAAAAGATGGATTGAAATAGGCCTCTAGATTAGGCAGATGTTTCCTTCAGTATAAATTTAAAGGACTAAAGCTGGGATCATGGTGAGAAAGGCACCATTTAGTTGTTTGATTTTGAAGATATTTCTGCTTTCAAATATGGTGTCATTATTCCAGATTTCTGAATCAAGTGTTGGTGGTGTTGAGAAAAAAAAAGTGGAAAAAAAAAAAAAAAGGTAGATAGAAAATGAAGAAAAGGAAAAGAAAAAAAGAAATAGCCCCCACAAATATGTTCATTTACATAGGTTTCTGTTTTGGCAGCTACCTGTAATATTGTAATACACTGTTTATTAATACTTTTTTAAAGAGGAGAAAAGTATGTCCAGCTCACAATGGAAATGTTTACAAAAATTACAATAGAAAAATTATTTTCTTTTATTTTACCTAAGTTTTACTCTTCATTGAAATGAATTTACTTATTCTGAAGGATTTACACACTAGAACAAATGTACCTAATTTAATTTTGCATAATGATTTTGCCTGCATCAGATGTGATGGAAGATGGTTTCTTTAGTGTGCATTGTTCTGATACCAGCAGATGGAAATCAGTACATTTTAGTTAACTTCTAAGCTTTAAAACCACACCTTCATTTCCATAGTAATTTTATTACTCCTCCTAATGTTGCCACCCAGACAGTTTGTTTTCAGGAGAGAATATTTTCTTGTCCCCTACCAGAATTTATCAGAAAGATAAGATAGGAAAAGCCTAACAGTTACATTCTTCAAGTGTAACATCACATTTGTTTACCTATAAATTATTCCAGTAAAAAAAAAGTCAGAGCTTTCTTAAATAGGACATTTATCTGCTTAAATTCCATTTTTTGTGTATATCTGGATGACTTCTGGTAATATACCTACATATCTCAATAAAAATTCAAAATAAAAATACCACCTGTTCTTTTAGATAAACCTTCTGTGTTTCCTCTTTGAATGCAGCCCCATATGGTAAATTAGATTAACACAGTAAGTATTAAATTCAGTTATAAAATGCTAGATCAAAGTGCAGAACTTCACTCTGGATTAGTAATGTACTTATTTTTGTTATTTCTGCACAAGAAGAGGGCGGACTGGACATTAAAACTGGTTTTGTTGGAATCATTTTAATCGCTTGGTTTGGACATGTTTATTTAAGTAATATGGTTGAACCCTCTTTTCGTATCAATGACCATCATATTAAAAGATTAAAAACCCCAAATACTAACTCAAATAAAAAATAAAACTAAAACATCACCTTTCTAGAAATTAATCATTTCAAAGTAGGAAAAAATAGTAAAAAAAAGAAAGAAAAAGAAAGAAGAAAAAAAAAAACAAACAGAAAAACCCAACCCAAACCAAAAGACAACAGTAACAACAAAACAAAACAAATAAACAAGCAAAGAAATAAAACCAGTGCCTAAGGTCATATAAAGGAGAAAAAAGCAATGGTCCAATTGATCTCAGGAGGTAGTTTGTGGACTGCAGAACCTTTCCTTCTTTAAATTGCTCGGTGTAATTTGGCCTGTGCAGAAATTATTGTTGCTTGTTTTTCAAGCTGTGGCTCTTTGTGTGCAAACAGGCATAGAGGACCACTTACTTCTTTATGAAAGGAGATCTGCTCCTTCCTTACCTGTTGCCTGGCAACCAGGATTGAAATCCCAACTTCTCCATCACTGGAGAAGCCCCACAACTGCCCTGCAGGGAAATGGCTTTTTATGAGGGCAACTTTACCGTTTTTAATCCTCAGCTTCAAGAGCTGTCAAGTGTATGGGATTTAGCTAAGATATTCTTCCAAGAAACTAAGAAGTTACAGGTCTTTTCACAAAAAATGCCACTTCTTCCCCACTATGAAGCAAAATGTCTGAAAAGGAAGGTGAAATAATACAGTTTTCAGTGTTTTTCTTTTTATTCTTGCTTGTTTACACAGGCATACTGTTCAAGTCAGCTATTTCATACTCTTTTATATCAAACACATGGCTGAGTATAATGTCAGCAATTTATAAACATTAATGTGCAAATTCCCAGAAACAGTTGTCATCGTCTCCTTTGACCACAGACAAACATTCCATACCATTGAGAAAAGGAAGTTGCCAGTAGATTTATGAAGACCCTTAGCCTAAGTTTAAAGTGCAGCAAGTGAAACACGTGACAGTGCCATGATTGCTTCTTAATAGTAATCACATCTTTTGAATGTGGATACTTTGGGGAAAAAAAAAAAAAAAAAAAAAAAAAGAAAGAAAAGAGGAAATGATAGGGAAAGGAAAAGAGAAGGGGAATTATTATGCATATCAATGGTAGTCTTTCTTTGGTCCTTCCGCATTGGACTAAAATTATGAGTTTGTTTACAGACATAGTAAGCACAGTAAAATGTTGTTTTCCATTATTTCTAATGACATTAATAGGTGTTTACTCTACTTACTGTTTCAGTAACAAATGGGAAAAGTGCAGCATATAATGCACATATTTAAAGTTACTAAAAAGATTTACAATATTATTGAAGGAGCAACACAAAAATACTAATATTAGTTCTATCATATAACAAGTAAAATCCTGAAATATGCAGATTTACCACACAATACTTGAAAGTTTCAGCCTTGTTCTCCTTATTTCTCATAAACTGGTATGAAGATTCTATACAGTACACCATCTATTTATGTATTATTTTGTTCCAATTCAAAACTTTAAAATCTAACCTCCTGGCTGATCAAACTAGAAACAAGACACATCTATTTCCAGTAGGGACACACCTAATAAGTAAACCAGTAAGCCTAAAGGCTCCTAGCTCACCCTTAACAGTTTTCTCACATCAAAAATCATGTTTCATGCTATACTTCAGACCAAGCAAGCTCGTAGAAGAGTTGCTAAAAACTTCTTCTTTAATATAACCATAACTATTTTGTTCTTATTACAGCTTTATAAGTTTATTTTCTGTTTACCCACCTGTAGAATATTGCACCTCAAGTTATGCAGAATGTTTGCACTGAACCTTGAAGAAATGTAATCTGAAACCCAGCTTGAAATTCATAGTATTTCTAAACTTTCACTGAAAAAGTTTGTAAATTGCCAGTACATGAAACTTTAAAGGTGTTTGGCCATGGAAGAGCAACAAAAAAAAAGCCAGGTGTGCACTGCTGAGGGAAAGAAAGAGGGAGCATATTCTGTCTTTGTACCAACAAGATTGGTCTTGCAAAAGTTGTTACCTCTTTTGCACAAGGAGAAGCTTTTGCTTGTTGTGGGGATTTTTTTGTTGTGTTGTTTTGTTTTGCTTTTTTTATTATTGTTGTTCTTTTTTCTCTTTCTTCTTTTCTTTATTATGGATCAATAACTGGATATGTACATATACCCAGTATATGTACATATCCAGTTATTGGAAACTTGGAGTCTCCAACAACAGCCCAGTACCTGCAGTCATAACAGAAACCAAGTTGAAACAGAAAGTCAGAGAAAGTAGCCAAGAATGAGTAATGTGTGTCAGCTTTACATGCTCTTTCTTGGTTAGACATAGCTTTCCACCTGGCAGTGTGGGTTTTCATGTCATGAGGGAGTGATAGTCTCCTTAAGCGTTCATTTTCTTTTTCTCTTTAATTCTTCACATGTTTAGCTTAGGCAAGATTGCCTCTGATGTCTAAACAGCATGACTTGAAAGAAGAAGACCAGTCAAGATATTGTCATAGCAATAGCATGACCTAGGAAAGGAAGCTGCTTACCTTTGCTCTTTCAAAGTATTGTGCAAGTGATAGCTGAGTGGTTTCCTCCTATGAGACTGAGAGTAGATATCTCTGAGGAGACACAGTGCCTGAGTGGCTTCTCTATTCCTTCAGGATGGAATAAGAAGACATAAAAAATTCATCAGATAATAAACTATTAGTTCTATGTCCAGTACTTCACCTGTAGATTTAAGGTTGAGATAGGTATATTAAACATTTTTATGCTTTCGAGATCATATTACTGAGTTATAATGCTTGGTTGCTTAAATAATATTTCATGTTTTACCCAGGGATAGGTAAAGTTACCTCTGAAGAATAACTGCTAGGTCTTGACTCCTAAAGTTTCTCTGGTTTGGCATGTACTCCCATGCTCTGTAGACATTAAAGACACTCTGTGAAAGGTGATGTTAAGGTCCATAAATATTGATCCTACAGAAAGACAGTCATTTCACCCAGATATTCAGGGTTGGTTTGTAAGGCAAATTCAGACTGTCATAGTGAGCAGATGACATTTTGCATTCAGCTGTCATCCTAAAATCAGTGAACTGAGTTTACTATCAAGCCATTGTCATGCCTTCAAAGAAAATAATTTCAGGCATGTAAACAGAAAGCTGACTGAATAAACATAGTATGATGAGATTTAGGGCATTTGTTGAATCTTCTCTCAAGGTGATTACAGAATAACCTGAAATGCTACAGCAGGAGCTGTATGTTGGGAGCTTGGGGGGGCTGCCCATCACATTTTGAAAAGAGAAGATGATGTGCAAATCAACAGGAATCAACACTGGGGTTTTTTTGAACACAGGCTGTTTATAACTACAAATAAAAACAACCCCAGTTCAAGTTAAATAGGGGGTACTGTTCCTTCTCTTGACAGCAAGGGTATTTTTGGTCATACTAATGAGGAAACTACTGAGCAGGGTAGTTGGGTCCTTGCTGTCTAACTGAACTTTCTCATATTTCACCAACTGATATATTTCTTGTAAGTTATTAGTAAATGAAATGCAATTTGGTAGAACTGAGCTTTTTTCCCTCTCTCTCTCTCAGCTCTAAACAAGAAACTATATTCCTGTTATGATACTGTGTCTTTTGTATATTTTATTTCCTTCCATGATAACCACATGGACATCTGGGACAGTCCTCTTGCTTGTGTTGACTACATAAGTGACTGCATTGTTTGAACAAAAAAGCATTCAAGATACCCTTTTTAGGTAAGTATCAGACAGCAAAATTAGCATGCAGAATAGCAAATATCACCAAAAACCATATATTGAACAAGTTATGGAGCTTCACTTAATAACTATTAAACTAGACCAAGAGCATCCTAGTCTGTATTAAATAGCATATTTCCATCAGGCCAAGGGAGGTGATCTTGCCCTCTATTCAGCAGTGGTGATAACAGAGCTGAAGTGCTGAGTCCAGATCTTGGCTCCCCAGTACAAGCAAGCAAGTAACCAAGTAGGTAAACAAAAGAAGGAAGGGAGGAAGGAAGGAAGCAAACAAAGCCAAAATTATCTAAAAAAGTAGAGACTGAATTGCTTTGAAAGTAATAAATTGAGGGCAATAAACTATTGTGATTATGGTACAAGATTACTAGCAGCAGATATATTCATAGCTGTCATTGAAAAGAAAATTGAAAAAACAGCTTTGTAATAGGAAAGGAATCCTGTAGACTTTCATCTGTGAGGAAAAAAAAAAAAAC
>NDXB01007667.1:93342-135299 GCA_002631895.1 Agapornis roseicollis | reverse complement strand
AACTATTCTATGATTCTACGAAAGGGTTATGTACCTTCCACCTTGAATGCTCAGCAGTTAACTACAGCAAGCAGGCACTTTGTACTCATTTTGTATGTGTAAAAGCTGTCGAGAAAAAAATCTGGATGTTCTTAAGTGTCCCCAAGCTGTCTAATGTCAGTTCTTAAGGTGACCAAACTCGTGGATGTGCTGTGTGTGCCAATAGAGCTGGTTTTTACAGTGCAGTTTTTTGGCAGGATGATATCCATTCTGCTCTGTGTTCATGAACCTCTTTGCTCACTTTACATAAGCAAACTGGTACTTTAAGCTCATACATGTATCTGTGCTAGCAGCATAAACAGAGGTGGATCTCCCCGTACCCAAGAGACTACTCCAAACCTTCCCTTCATTTCCCCAGTTTCCTAAATAGGGACAACAAGTCTGAGCAACACCAACACAGTCTCTGCACTGAGGTTTTACTGGCAGGTTTGTGTAAAAGCTCCAGCTGTTGGTACCCATAAACTGTGCTGTGAAGTCAGGAAATACCAAATGTCTGTTGTCAAAGGTGACTCATTACAGCAAACACCAACCTCAGAGAAAAATACTCTTTAAAAAGCAGATGTCTTAAGCAAGACAAATCACTGATGGCTTTTGTCAGTAACCCTAAGGTACCACCTGACGCTCTGGAGAGCACTATTTTCCTTCCAGCACGCTGGCATAATGCACCACACTGAATGCAAGTGCTGAAGCTGCCTTTAATACAGTTGCATCCTTTTTAGCTTCACTTTAATGAGCATTTGATGACAGGCAGGCTGAGAATAAACAAACCCAGCAAAACTCAACAAAGGGACCCGTTCCTCCTTCCTGAGCTGTCCAAAACAAATCCCAACCACTGCCTGAGGTAGGGATGCTTTCCAAAAACAGCAGGAGAGGAACAATTCAGGAGCATGTAAAAATGCTGCAGAAACAGATTTAATCAGGATGCTGTAACAGCCTGGTCCCTCTGATGGACCTGGGGGTGTCACCTTTGACTTGTGCTGCCACACTGATACCCAGCAAGTTTTCCACTACTTCAGAGGGGGTGAAAAGCAAGGAGTGATTTATCCAATCATCCCACCTCCAATGAGGAAATGTTTTAATCCATGCTAAGCAAAACCCTCTGAGGGGACCTGCACTTATCAGAATACATTGCAGAAGCAAGAACAGAGATATCAGAAAATGAGCAGGAATCAAAACCAAGACCTTTGTGTGCTCAAGAGTTTACCTGGTAATGTTGATTCTGGATCAGGTTGTCAGCATGCCGCTCCTGGAAAGGGAAAGGCACAGACATGTTACTTGTTCAGTCCCGTCTTTACTGCTCCTGATGGCTCCTACCAAGTTATGAGCCAGCAACCTTCTACTGCACCAGCAGAGCAGGGGCCCTTGTGATCTGAACATGCACAAGCACCACCCTGGAAAAGGGAAGTATAAACCCATGCGGCTCCTTACTGTGAATGTTTTGAGGTTTTCGTGCCTCTTCTGTTCATTGTCAGAGTCGTTGCCTGCGCACAGGTGATTGTGAAGCCACTTGCAGAGGTACCAGACTGACTTGGGACTTGGGATGATGTTAAAAGGAGGAGGCAGAGTGGCACCTTCATCAAAGTAACTCATCCAGAGCTTTGTCCGTGCAAACTTCCACTCGATATCCGCATGGTCCTGTGGGAGAAGGAGGAGACTATCAACAGCTTCAGGCAGGCTCTGCACGGCCGAGGAGGTGGCACGTGAGCAATAAAGGAGTTCTCCAGCTCAGGCAGAGCAGGAGCGCTTCTTCCATGTCCCTTGCTGGAGGTATACTTAAAATCAATGTGAAATGTAGCCAGAGTGTCAGAACACCAACCCCTGAGGAATGAGATGACAGCAGTGTTCAGCAGAAGGAACTGCAGATGCTAAAGCCCAGCTTCGCCCTTAGAGGCTGTGCTTGTATTAGTTTGCCAATACAAGAAGCAAGAAAACACCTTTCTTTGCTTTTTGTTAGCACTTTTATTGCACAAACCCTTGATTTTCGTGCATAAATCCAATGAATTCTCACTTTCTTCCCTAGGAAAATATATTTCACAGTGGGGTTTCTTTGTTTCTTTTTTATAGCATCCATGAATTCAGCTCTTACAAGGAAGCGACACATTTTATGCGTGCCATATTTTACATCTTGCCTCTGCATTATCCTTACACAAACCAGAAGACATTTTACTGTTTGTTTTATTCCGCTTGTATTAGCACCACGCTAGCTTGCTGTGCTCTTGTGGTTTTCATCCCCCAAAGTAACGGTGGAAAATCAACAGCATCACTTTACAGCTGCACAGAGAGACACATGGTCCATATGGTCACTGCCAAGGGAATACTGAGGCTGTGCAAAACACTGCCCTCACAGACTGCAAAATGGTGATCCCCAAATCAAGGTATTCCATGGAGTCAACAGGCTCTTCTGCTCAGTACCAAACTCAGTATTCCCTCCACCATCAGGGCACAGCTCTCTGCCTCCAGCCTGCACTCAGAGAACTGCAGCAGCAGCAGCATTCAGAATGGATTTAGTGCTCATTTAAACAGTACCACTGGTTTGTAGGTCCTGCAGAAATCCTGATGTTAGGCAGAAGAAGAAGGGAATAGTTTGGAGCCTTCAAGCCTGGCAGCGCTGACCACAGCTAACAAGGGGACACTGAATTTAAATGGTAAGTTAGTGAATTGTTCCCACTGCAGAGCACAGTGCTGAGCTGATGGTTATGACATCTTAGCTGTTCAGCACTTCTGGTAGCAGTACCTGACAGGAGATTAAACCAAAGCCATGGTGATCTGAGCTAAGGAACAGCACAAGGTAGGAGGAAAGGACAGCTTCAACCAGGCTGGAACAAGCAGCCCTCCTGAGTGAGGGATATTGCAGCTCTCAGAAACAGGCACTGAGGTGCAGGACAGGGAGCTTGAGTGAAATATGGCTGAACATTAGGTCCAAAGAATCACTACACCAGCTTCGTGGCTGTGCTCCAGTGTTCTGACATGGGGAAATGTGCTCAGATCCGGACAGTGAGGTGCAGCTGAACTCCAGTTTCGTGGTGTATTCAGATTATGTGCAGCTGTCGGTTTAAACCAAGAGCCTCAGTGGCCCAGGAGCACATTAGTCCCTGCAGATGGCCTGAATCAGTCTAGAACACTACTGTTCCCCTGCCAGCTGAGGGAAAGGGCTGTTTTCAAGCCACAGGTAGACTCTGAGCAGCAGCCTGCCATGCCCCTTCTTGCCTCTCACATTATCAGTCCCCATAAGCAAGGAAATTGCAGCATCACTGTGAAGCATTAGAAGCTGATGCTGGTGGAAATGAAGCTCTGGGTAGTAAAAAATGCAGTTTGCAGCAGTAACTGTCACTAAGAAAACAAAAGAACAAGTGTTGCTCATCTTCTCTTCATTTGTCTCTTCCTGCATGAGACCAGCACTGACTTATTCAGCCCTACTGTGAGTAAACCTTTCCCACGTGGCAACACTGACAGCACTATCTGGGGCAGCTGCAGAGTCTGGGGTATGGCAGTAGCTGAAAGAGACTGCAAAGACTGTTATTCTGGATAGAGATGTGTATGTGTTCTTTGTCAATACAGAAGCAGGTGTGAATCTGCTCCAGTGTGAATAGGACTCAACAAGGTCCTGTTGAGGAGTCAGAAGGGAAAAGGCAGCTTGGAGAAGGTTATAAATCCACCCTGCCATTCTACAAAGGCCCACCAAAGGCTCAGTGTGGTGGTGGGGTGGGATCAGCTGTGGTGAGTTGTCAGCAATTCCCTTCAGCACCTTATGAAAGGGCATGTCCTGGGCAGAGGCAGTTTAGCAGGGGATGTGGATGCTGGCTGCAGAAGAAGGTAAGGCACAGCTGGAGCTTGGGGACTGCAAATGAATGCCTGGGAAAGGAAAAAAAGGGCCAAAACTGTTTTCTGTGCAGTGGTTTCTTTTTGTTCCTACAGTTTTAAATAACTGAAGGGGACCACATGGGCTTGACCAGGGACTGAATGCGGGTGCAGGGCAGTGCTGTGGAGCTTAGTGGGAGCTCTTCATTAGGGAAGTTTTGTGGTTGTTCTGAACAAATCCCTGCTGATGTCGGTGTCTGTGGGTGAGGTTGGTGGCCACTGGCTTCAACCCCACTTGTGTTTAGTTCTTCCTGTGCTGTCTCAGTCAGTGAGTGCAACACAACCTCTCTTTAAAGGCCAGTTCTCCATACAAAGCTCAAAGTACCTTTTCTGTTTGCTGCTGCTGCTGTGAGTCCCCCAGGGTTTACAAGCCCAGCCTGTCTCAATTACTCACCTTGATGTTTTGAGGACCTGAGCAAATCAGACGAGAGCTCCTGGCAGCAGTTTTGTGTTGCAAACACAGCAAAGAGACATTGCGGCTTTACTGTAGAATGCCTTTGTGTGCCAGGAAGCCATTTCCTTGGTTAGAGCTCTCTTTGGTGCTGTAAGCACTGAAACCTACATACAAAACTACAGTTTTCCTAACTCTCCTTCCTGTGGTGAGTACCAGGAGTACCATGCTTCACCAGTCATTCAGTACCCAATTCAAAGCTGAAGCACTCCTGAGCTACAGCCAGTATCTCGGTCACTGCACTGGCTGTGAACATGGCCCAGGGGATTACCAGATGCGCTCCAAGTCTTTGGAGCATCTCACAGAATCACAGGATGGTTTGGGTTGGAGGGGCCTTAAAGCTCATCCAGCTCCAACCCCTGCCATGGGCAGGGACACCTTCTACCAGAGCAGCTTGCTCCAAGTCCCATAACCTGGCCTTGAGCACTGTCAGCCCCGACCCTCCTGTGGAAGGTGCTACCTGCTGTGGTGCTGCACTGATTTAAAGGTGGGTCACAGGAGGCCAGTGTTGGAGCCCGCTCCCAGGGACATCCATCATGGACACAACCCCAGGAGGCTTCAGGAGGAGTGGGTTCCTAAGAGAGGGCAGGAGGAGGCTCGGGTGCTCTGCAGCGCCCAGCCATGGTGAGGCGCTTCCAGCAGCGCGCAGTAAGGACGGGCTCCTGCGCTGTCTCGTCCAACGCTCTCAGATGGCAACTCTTTGGTAACACTCATATAAGCTAAAGAAACACATCCACTAATGCTGCGCGTGTGACCTTGATGCTAGGAATTTAAAACCGAGTCTGGATTTCACCGTCCTCTTTTTGAGCTGCTGCTGCTCTTGCCCTTGTTCTCATCACCATTTACTTTTAAGCACTGCTCATCATTACAGCTATAAAACATTCCCCTTCTTAAGAGGGCCAAGCCCACAAGCTCAAAGAACACATGAACTCAGAAACCAGCACTCAGCTTCTCCATGAGAACAAAAGAAATGTGTGACTTACTATCACAGCGTGGATGTGTCATACTGGCCACATAATCCTCTTGCAAGTCTCTGCCATTTGAAGTGAGAATTAATCTCCCATAAAGATTTCCCTGTGGGATCGCTGCAGCCATCTTACTGTAGCAGTTGTGAGGATTTTCTAATTCACTCCAAGTGATGCATTCGCAGATGAGCCACGTTTTAAATAATTACCTGCTACACTGATGGGCCAGGGTAATTCCAGCATTCATCTCCATCTCTGGGTAGAAAATCTGTTGTTTACATCCCGTCAAATCTTTGCTAGAAAGATTTCCATCACCATCTCCTCGCTGGGCCATATGGTTTCCATCATCCTTTGCCAAGTAACAGCCAGTTTCTCAGCTGGTGCTGACCCAGCCAGCACAGACCCAGACTGTTCCAGTTCTCTGCCGCAGCCTCCAGGTTCACAACCCCCTTTGTGTGTTATTTCAGCTCCCCTGTGGCTGGGATGCTGATGGAGAAAAAGGCTGCTACTTTCAGCACACAGGAGCTGAAGCACGCGGCTGTCCTGTGGGAAGCCTGTGGCAAAGCAGGGCACGAGAGCCTGATCTCATAACTGCTGAATTAGCATCCCTGAAAGCACTGGGGTAGTTCTGAGTTCAGGTTATGGAATGGATTGTGGCAGCTCCCTGCGCTCTGCTGTTGCACACTGTGGTTAGCTCTGGATTAGGCTGGTGCAGTGCCATGGTACAAAGACACAAACTTGATGCTGAGGTGACAGTAGTGCTCAGCAGCCAGGCACCCTGAGAGCTTCAAACCTACCCACTGCAAAACAATCACACGATAACTAGTTACTTAAGTTCCCCTATACTACACAGAGGTGCACTGAGAAGTGTGTTCCTGGGATGCAAATTCCTCCCCGTGCACCTTTAGGAAGGAATAAAGATACCCAGCATCTTTCTAGCTGGCACAGAAAGGGCTGTGTGTGCTTTTCTTGTGTTTTATGATACAACAGTCAGTGGGCTAAGCTGGAAATCAGGCTGCTGCCTGTCAGATGCAGACACAAGATGGCTGTGACGATGCCCTTGGGACCAGGCTGTCTGGCCGTGGCTGAGTGCCTTGGAAGGAGGCACAGGAAGCTTTCCAGTTGTGCCGGGAATGCTGGCAGAAGCATTTCTGCACCAGGAGTAGCAGGATTGCTCCTTGCTGCTGTCCCAGGAGGTGTTAGCAGCAGCCCTATGAAATGAAGAGTGCCCAGGATGTAGTATTTTCCTCTAGAAGGAAGAAGGAGACACAGAATTCACCTTGAAAAGGTGATCACCAACATCTCATCTGCAGCCCATGGAGAAATCGTTAAACTCTCTTTAGTGTATTTCTATCTCACGTGCCTTTTTATTGCTTTTTGCTAAATCCAGAGCAAGAAACAGCACACAAAATACATCAGCTTTTGGGCAGGCTAGCACAAACAATATACCCTGATGTATCCTGAATAGGAAGCATTGCAGAAAAGGGGTCAGGGGAAAGTTATGCTTTACAGAACCTGACACAGACAACTCTGGTGCAGTTTCAAAGCTGCTCATTCTGCAATACGTGTTAGGCAAACTGGTGGTAACATCAGCAGAGTCGGTGGGTTTAATGATGAGCTCAGAGCTTCGAGCAGCAAAAGCCCATTTGAGGTAAATGGTGTTTGATAGTTTCCAAAGAAAAATATGTGAAAAGAAAGAAAGAACAAGTCAGTGAGAGAAATCAGGCACCTACAAAGGCAATTAATGCACAGGTAATTCAGCTGCAGCTGCCAACAAATGACTCTGCTTTCACAGCCGGGGATGACACACTGAAGGGTAAGAATTTAATAGGATCAATCGCGAATACAAGAAAAATTACTAGAGGAGGGCAATCCAGCAGTAGAAGAAGCAATTAGACCAGTGAGGGAATGAGGCAGCCAGAGAAGAGATGAAAGTGATGCCTAGCACAGAACGACTGGGTACAGCAAATGCAATCCTCACCAGCCGTCCATACCATGGGAGCTGTGGTGGCCCCAGGACAGACACACACTGCTTTGAAGAGGGCCAAGTGGCAAAGCCTGGAGAGAACCAGCCCACAGCAGACTCAAACCAGCACATACAAAGTAAAGGAGCACTCAGATGAGAGGGAAAAGGTGCCTGGAGAGCTGCAGAGCAAATCCCATGCATGAACATTCAGCACTGGTATGGGCAGGGAGAGCCTGCAGCCCTTTCTGCTCCAGCACAGGAAAGGAAAAGGATGTGAAGCATAGGCAGGTCCTAAAGAAATACTCATAAACAAACACCAGTGCTAGGATACCAGTGAATTCTTAGGCCAGGATACAGGTAAAGACTTAACTTCAGAAAAGCACTGTCCTTATCTGGTACAGGCAGATGGCAGCAAGGCCCTTAGGTGAGGGAATCAGAGTGCAAGGGAGAAAACCACCAAAATCAGAACTTTCACGCAGCAGATGCTTCAAATAAGCCATCAATGGGGCTGAGCCTTAAAACCCTGTAAGCTGGATAAGGATCCCAGTCATGGCAAAGCCCATAAAAGAACACACTGTAACAGGGAAAAGTACAAAAAAAGCTTCCTTAATTTTGCAGTGTCCAAGGTCCATCGCTTCAAATAGATCAAGGGAATGGCCAGTCCAGTGTCAACAAGACACAGAGCACAGCAACAGCATCATGTAATGAGATGGATAAAGGACTCCATCCCTGGAGCATAGCCAAAGAGACTTGGAAATTATGGGAATGGGGCAGGTCACTGGTTGCAGTAGAAAAGAAAGCCACTAATGGCTTGTGAATACAGAAGGTGGAGCGAAGAGCACAGGCATTCACTCTGGAGCAACAGCACAGGCAGACCTCCCTGATGAGCTGCTGCTCCAGCCATCACTTCCCAAGATGATCTCCATACTTTGAGCTTCCCAAGAGGATCTCCATACTGTGAGCTGGCTGATTTTCCCAGCTCTGGGGAATCAGTTTGTTTGTACTTGGAAAATGCATGCTTTAGCATCTCTGCTATTTATATCCTCCATGTGCAGAATATACTCATAATTAACAGTTTTATTATAGCTTGACTGCGCTACATTCCACAATGTATTTAGGTTATATATATATATATATATATATATATATATATATATATATATATATATATATATATATATATATATATATATATATATATATATATATATATATATATATATATATATATATATATATATATATATATATATATATATATATATATATATCAATTACCTTTCATCTCCCACCAGCATACTGGATAGAAATAAAGATAGCTAATGAGAAGGCCAGGGAATATGATACTTGAGAAAACACAGAACTGTGGATTGTGCTGGTTTTAGTGCGGTTAAATTATGTGAACTGACACCTTTTTTATTTCAGTCATCTCCCAGCAAAGTTCAGTTTTTATTTTAATAGCCAAATAAATCAGAGCAGGAGGAAGGTCCTGCAGACAAACAGCTCCCGAAAAAAGCCTCAGCAGGAAGAAACAATGAAAAAGATATCACTAAGGCTTTGTTCTTCCTGCCATCCATTCCTTCTCCTTTATCACTGCCTGATAAGAGCCTCTTTCCATGCTGAAGGTCAGAGAGATAAGGTGCATCTGTGCTGGTAATGTTAACTACCTCCAGCCAGGTCAACATCAAGTAATTTGCACATGCCCATAGAGAAATGGTGGGTTGAGAAGGTCTAACCCAGAGTGCTGATGTAATTCTATGGCATAAAGAAAAAGCACTTCCCCTCATTTCTACCTGCACTCTTTCCAGAATGTTACCTTTATTTCTGCAGAGCAGGGTCAGCCTGGGATTTGACCAGGAAAGAAGAATTGTCTTCAAATCCATTGCTGGACTGGTGGGAGCCAGATACAGGGGAAAATCAGGTATTTCTCTGTACCCCTCTTTATTTATTTATCCTTTATTTTTAGGTTCCAAGAGGAATTAGTCCCAAGAAGAAAAATCCCAGTTCAGATCCACATGTGAATTCCAGATCCCAGGATCCACTCTTTACCATAATAAGGCTGTGATATCAGCTGGGAAACGTGATGTCAACTGCAATGAAAGTATTTAAAGGTCTAACAGTTTATTTAATGTGTTCTTTAGGGCCATTTGTAACTTTCAGATCTGAGCTCTGATTATGAATAATCCCCAACTACATTTGATGGTCTTTGCTGCTGACTCTTGTGCTACAGGAATGCTCACCAGAGCATCCCGTCACATGGAGCTGACCAGGAGGGTAGGAACACAGTGAATTCCTGATTACTCTGACCCTAGGAGCTGTTTCCATGTGTTGCTGGCATTTCCCTGAATCAAAGCTCTGCCTCACTGTCTCTGCTTACGTTTTACAACCTTTTTGTGCACATTCCTCAAGTAGCTAAAAGGATGAAATGACCTGGAATGGGTTGCCCAAGGAAGTTGTGAGTGCTCCATCCCTGGCAGTGTTCAAGGCCAGGTTGGACGAAGCCTTGGGTGCCATGGTTTAGTGTGAGGTGTCCCTACCCATGGCAGGGGGGTTGGAACTGGATGATCTTAAGGTCCTTTCCAACCCTAACGATTCTATGATTCTATGATTCCCAGACTTCCATAGGCAAGGAATGAAACTGTGTACACATACTCAGGTACCAGATGTTTTAGTATTTTTGGCTGGTCATAAGCTGCCTTTCCTCAGCAAAGCTTGGCTATGTCTTGTATTGAGTCTCTAAAGGTCATCTCAGCAGTGGGAGAAGCAGGTGCCCAACACCTCTGGAAGTCAGCCTGCTTGTACAGACACTTAATGCAGTGCTTGAACTGAGCTGCCAAAACTTGAGTAATTGCTGAAAAATCTTAGTTAACGTCCCAGGCATTTAAATACATCCTTGAGCCTGAAGAAAGGGACCTGTTATAAATGTATGAGACTGCTCAAGTCTCCAAGTGAATCCTGAGCCATGCAGATACCACTGAGTCAGGAGACTGACTCTCAAAGCAGGGTCTGAACTGAGGAGCTGCAGGAGTTGGACCGGAGAACAGAAACACAGCCCAGGAGCCACAGCCCAGCATCCAGGTTATTTAATTGGATGGAGTCGTATGTTTCCTGTTTCACCGGTAATAAAATCAGCATCAACTTATTTGCTAGCTTGCAGTGTGTTGGAAAGGAAATCTCTGAACCACTGGCATCTAAAGAGTCATGTTTCAGGGGATTCCTAATACAGCTGTTGCCATTGCTCAGCATCAGGTGAAAGCTCTTCTGAGATAAATCCTTTTAGTTTTTCACTGCTTTTTCCTCAGTAGTCTTTTCCTTTATCTTTCACTTTTCCTCTTTTCTTCTGCCTTTTTAGCTAAAGTCCCCCTGATGCAGAAGCACAAGATAATGCTAATTGAGCTTGTCAGGCCTAAATAAAGGATGGGATAATGCAGGGGGCTGCAACCTATGTGGTTCCATCTGGGTACTTCAACTCCTGTCATGTAGCAAGAGCAAACCTTGCTGCGCTGCTTTGCACATAATGGACAGAGAATTATTGACCTGTCATGCAGGGCACTGGTGTGTTAACTACACCAGAGAAACCAGAACCCACCTGTGGAAATGTCAGCAAATTCCCTGTAATATCTTAAACCAGACCAGGGGTCACCTGTAGATTGCAAGCTTGTCTTGTTTTTCACTTAAATGTAATGGTTTTGCTCTTCTGTGCAAGTCTCAAAATGGTTTGGCCATGGTGGTACACAGGGTCAGGTAAATATCTGGGGTTTCAAAGATTAAAAACACCAGACAGCATTAGCCTGCTGATCCTGATGACAATACTCTTGTGAGCAGGGGTTTGCAGGACTGGGCTCTAGGATGGAGAATTAGTTTTCTCTAGTCTAACAGCAGAAGAAAGATGCTGCATGTGAAGTCAGAGCACACTGAGTGCTTCCATTTAGAGCCTCTGCAAACACCAGATGAATATTAACAACTTGATTCAAGTCCATGGGTTATATGTAATTAGGCCAAAGCCAGCAAAAAGACAAACAGTCCTACACCTTCAAATGAATACTTGAGCTTGCTAACAAAAAGTAATTAACTGCCTGCCAGTCTAGAGCAAGGCTCCAGGCTAATTTCACACACAGGCCACTAGCTGTATGGTAGCATCCTGGCACGCTGCTGCTGCAATGTTTTTCCCTTCACTTTCAAATGAAAAGCTGCCAGGGGTCCCCCACATCCAGTCAAAAGCCACAGAGAGAGCATCCAGCCTTGGGGATGGATCCCACTCCTCTAAAGATGGGCTACAGCTACCCAAGAGGGGCCTGGAGAGCAAGGGACCAGCGTTTCTTGGCACGTATTGTGCTCTGCAGGGAGATGTACCAGAAATCTGCCCATCCAAATGTCACAAAAGGCCTCGAGTAAGTTCAGGAGCGCTTGTGATTGCAATTAATTATTAGCGATGACACGGACGAGTTCTGGGAGCGCAGTAATTGAGATTTGGGTAATTACAGCTGCATTGCAGAATGAGCATATTACCTGCTCTGGCTCTGCTTGTGGGCAGGGACCAGCAGGATGTGTGTGCTGGTGGTCAGCTGGAGTCCCCAAGGGCCATACAACTGGGGGACAAACAGTGGTATTTCACTCATCCAGCATACCAAAGAACCATTTAATCCCCTTGCCAGAGTCTAGTTGTTTTGCTACATCATAAAGAACTTCAGGAGACATTAATCCCAGCTCATACTGGCAAGAAGAGTAATAGGAGCGTAATTTCATTCCCTGCTGTATGACAGAGTTAAAAACCAAATACATCTCAATTTCTCCTAAGAAATTCAAATGAATGGTTCTGAGGGCTTGTGAGATGAACACCTTCCTGATGCTTTGTAATAGCTTTGATTTGAGTCTAGGCTTTGGAGCTGGCCTTTCTATAGGGAAACAATCTACCACCCCAAACCCTGTCGAGCTGTGAATCTTGAACTAAGTTTATGCATTCATAAAGTTCTTCCTTGGCAAAGTCACCAAGTAATAACTGTGCAGGTCACGCGAGCAGAGCAGGTGCAACGTTTTTTTGACAGTCCTAAGGGTCATAGATCACAGTGGGGAAAAGAATTTCTGCTGCTGTTGTGAATCTGGGTAAACTGGGTAGCAATTACTGAGGCAGCTCAACTGGTGCAGAAAACTGGAGGGATTCTTGTTCTCTGTAGATGAAGAAAAGTTTGATACTGCTGCCTGGGGAAAATCCAAAGTTATCTTCGAAACAATGGAATAGGGAGCTGAAAATCTATATATTCCATTGTGCTTTCATTTTAAGTCCTCTACTATGCAAAATTCCAGGTACAATATCCCTACACTTAATCTCCTGAAAGCGATCACTTATTTTTAGCTGCACATACCAACTGGTTCTGTTTACTGCACTGGTTTTGGTTTGCTATGTGAAGTATTTACCGCTTTCATTCCTGCCCTCCACAATATGTACTAATCTGATCTATCTCATGCCATCGTTTAAAACTACACTCCTAGTTTGATGTCCAAAGCCCTAATTTCTCCAGTCTTAACACTGGCAATTGTGTCTCAGCTTGGTCATAAACTCCCAGAGTATATACATATACTATATATACTATATCTATAATATATGTATACTGTCTTTTGCAGTCACAGCTGTCTGAGATGAACCAGCTTAAAATAACAGACATGCAAACCAACAGGAGGATACAAAATATAAACCAATTTCATAACTTAATACCTACTGCTAGGGTGAAGTCATTCCAACATCACACATACAGTGTGTATTGCACACTTGAAGCTGTAACACCTTCATTTTCACATGCAGTAGTTAGAGGTCATATTTCTCAGACCCATTTTGCTATCCCTGAGGTATTAAGCATCATTGGACTTCCCTAAAACACCTGAACGCTCCATCCAAGATGCTTAAATCTCTGTTTAATATGTCAGTGGGATGCCTCATGCTGCAGTGCTGGTGTGTGCCACTTATCTCTCTAACTCACTTGGAACTTGGATTAGGAGTTCACAGCCCTAGGGTTTTCCTCATGCAGATGGGTCTTAGTTGCTGTTCTTCAGCCAATCTTGCTTCCCATTGCTCCTGCAGCTGCAGAGTCAGAACTGTTGGTACAGTTCCAGTGACTAATTCCTGCATGACTTCCCAGAGCATCACAGATGTGTCTGTCCGTAAGGAACATGCTTTCAGAATATGTATGTAGATTGCTAATTCCCTTCAAAATGTACCCTTGGACCCCCAGTAACACCCACTGCCACATTACTTTGAAGAGATTACAAACAGGCAGAGGATTGTGTAACTAGTAACAGGCAAGTGGCATTCCTATGAGANAAAATGTACCCTTGGACCCCCAGTAACACCCACTGCCACATTACTTTGAAGAGATTACAAACAGGCAGAGGATTGTGTAACTAGTAACAGGCAAGTGGCATTCCTATGAGAAACAGACTTATCAGATGAAGGGTCCTCATTACCCACTCTGCTACTTTCTGCCACTTAGGAATGGAGTCACCTGGCTACTCTCAGATAAGCTCTGTTGTCCTTTCTCTTGCCATCATGATGTATTCCTCTGCTATTAATGGGGTGATGGTATTTCTGTCACGTCTGGAAGGTACTGAGATGAGGACCCAGCAGTGCATCACATCCAGTCGCATTGTTTGCTGCTTGCATAGAACATTCTGATCCTCGAGTACAGATGCGGTGCAAAGTGTCTGGAAATGCTGGTGTGCCTTTGGAGTTCGTTTGCTTTGGCAGTGAAACATTGCGCCTGCTGGAACCAGTTTGGCAAAAGAGAAAAATGGGCTGTATGAAAAGAAATCAATATTGAAACTGCCTCGGGGTCCCCCTAGAAAAATGTGTTTATTGAAGGCTGAAATAGCTTAGTGAAAAAACCCAACAAAATTAGGGCAGAAAGATTCTTTTCCTCCTGTGAGTGAGGAACCACTCAGAGCTGTATGGAGGTTTGACTCTTTGCTTGCCTTGCTCTGCCTTCCACAGAAACCCTGTGGTTTCACAGTGTGTACCTACAGCGCTTAATTAACTACCAAACCCTAAGCCCCACACTGGAGAGACACAATGAAGAGTGAAGGAATACACAGCAGAATTAATGTGTATATATAGGAGACAATGGAGAGACGCTAACTTGATGAGTAACAACTACAAATGCATTACGTATTTGTCCCTGCAAAAAAGCAGGGGAGAAAGGCTGTTTGCATTGCAGCACTGCCACTGGCTCATTAGCAAGTGGAATTAATTAAGGTGCCCTGATCACTCCATTGCAGGGAAATCAACAGCAGAGATGCACTCTCATCCCTTGTGTCTAGCTCATTTTATTTCTCTGCAGAGCCCTGCACATGGCACCAGATTTCTTATTGAGGTATTTGAGAAGACCTCCACCCCACCCAAGGGTCCTTTCCCCTCCTCCCTCCCTGGAATATTGTCATTCGATGTGTATGCAGTGTAATTTAAATACCAGGAGGAAGAAATATCCAGTCTAGCAACCAGTGTACTATGATTCAGAAAGGGGCAGAGGGTTAAAAACTGACCCACAGCTGTAAAGCTCAACATCTATTAATGAGTTGTTTTCTTCACGGAAGAGATTAATTGATGCTTGTCACACAAAGAAAACTTGTCCCCAAGAGAATGCTGTGAGCACACAGAAATATTAGCTTCAAACACCAAGCTGCATGAGAAGGGGCTGGAAGTGACTGCTCTTGCCTTCCCAAGCAATGTCACTGCTCTCAGCAGCCATTGCAATATGAGAGCTTAAGTGACAAAGAATATCCTGTAGCATTTCTGCTGTCCTTCCTCTGAGTAAGGACTCATGCTGCATGCTGAATTGGGTGTTATGGCCAGGTTTATCTGGTGAGTTAAGTCCTTCACCTTCAGGCCTCTCACAAACAGTACTTTCTGATCTAGCAATTCACTGTTCCCAGCTGCTCCAAAAGCATTAACACAAGTCCTGCTCTGGACCATTCACTTCAGTTAATTTTTATGATGGGTCTCTGAAGTCATGTGGGATGGTTTGTAATGTGTCACCAGAACCACTCAGATTACTCAGGGAAAAGAATGATGAGTGGTTTGTGTCCCAGTGAATAGAAAATACTGCTATTCTTACACCAATCTTAGGTTTGGGCTTTGTGCCAGTGACAAGCCTATTTGATGACAATAAAAGAAGGGGAATGGGAGAAAAAGGCCAAGGAGAGCATCTTTGTTTCCTGCCCCTCATTCCAGTCTCCCTGGAATGTGAGGAGTAGCACTGAACAAAGAGAAAGCACTTAAAGCACTGAAAGACTGATAAAGCACCCTAATGCTTTGTGATAAGCTGCCTTTCTGCTTGTTTGGAAGGTCAATGGTCCAGTTTTTCCTCATACTGTTTAATGTGATAAAGATCAGGTGTCCAAATGTATCACCGGTTTGACTGGGTCTGTGCTCAGTGTGGCCAGATCACTGTATTTATAAGCCACTTGAAACAGCAGTTGTGGAACCTGCTCAAGCAGACAACTCAACGCTCTCTGTGCGCTTTAGCCAGGAAAGGAGTTCACCCATACATTTCCCCAGAGACCTGTCCAGGAAGTTGGGAATAAAAACAGTAGGAGAGCTGGTGCTGGTTCATCTTATCTTCTAGAGTAAATCCAAGAGCAGAGAAGGAAATCTCCATGGTGTCTGTACTGAGTGGGCAGCCAAGGAGACAAATGACTTTTCCAACTCCTGTTTCTGTTCACAGGTGATGTAACACTTCATCATCTCACTAGCTTTAAACCTATCATGTTAGGTGTCAGCACTGGAAAGTAAGTGCCCATTGATTTACCTTAAGTACTGTGCACATGAGATTTAACTTCCTTCCACACTGTCTGTGCAATTTACCTGAACAGCCTTAAAATGCAGGGCCACGCTGCTGCAGTTTTCAATCTGTTGACAAATTTAATCATCAATGTACAGATTGGCTTTTAGGTACACAGAATGAGATTACAGTAGAGACCAGTTCTGAACATTCAAATGAAGATAAAGTCTGAAACTGGTTCTACAGCCAACTGGCAGCTCAGATCCATCCTGCACTGAGGTTACTCAGAGATTATGGGTCTAGAGTGTCAGCTGCCAGGAGGCTGGCTGGTGTTACAGATGGGAATGATCTCATTTCAGTGGGAAGACTGTGGAGTAAGACATTAGAGGACTGAGCTCCTGACACATTCTCAAATGAGAAAACAGTAATAGGTGAGAGGAAAAAGAATAGCACCCCCAAGTTAAAGCCAGACATCAAGAAGCAATGGGAAGGCTTCCCTTTAGGTACCTCCCTGCTACCAAGTAAATCAGCTGCTCATGCCAAGGTAACCGGTGAGGTGACAAGGGCAGAACACAGATGATAAGGCTTTTCCACCTAACTAGCATTACAGACTGAGCAAAACCTCCTCTGCAAGCATGATTTTAAGCTAGTGAGTAGAAATCCCACCTATCTGCTGTCAAAAACAGGCCAGCAGCCTCCAGCATCCCAGAAGATACACATTTGATGTAAGCCAAACAGATGAGGCACATGGAAGAAAAATAAAAGCCAAGAGAGAGTGAATGAGATAACTTACAGCAATGAGCTGGTAGGAGTTGTTCATCATGGCTATGAGCATGTTCAGCAGCACGACGAGGGAGATGACGTTGTAGGTCCCAAACATAGTGGCCCCAACAAATTCTGTGAACTCATGTCTGGCTTTCACATTGGTGACGTAGAGATTGAGCAGCCCAAACACAGACCAGAAGAGTGACTGCAGGGTCTCGAAAAGTCTGCAAATAAAAACAGGTTTTTACTTGGCTGCCTGGCTCTGGGGAATGGAAAACAATGCCTGGTTCAGGTGCTGGAGAATGCATTCGACATCAGAAGCCTGGGGCACTCCCAAGGGGCTGCTCAGCACAGCCATTTATTCTCCCTGAGGACAGTCCCCACTCCAGCCACAGTGACCCACTGGGCAATGCATGTGAGAGCTGTGTTACATCAACATTTGCTACCTGTCCAAGAACCCTGTCTGTATCCTTGTGAGAAGCAGGAGCATAACTGCCCTGAAGGAACCCAAAGTTCATTTTTGCACTCTACACACATGGAAAGAACAGCCACAATATATTCCCACTAATTAGAATTGCTGTGCTGTGATACTGCTCTTATCTATAGACACAAACTCTCCCGTTTAATCAGTGCCTGCATCATTAACACATCTGCAGACTAAATGTTCAGGGAACCCACCCCAAGTACAGCATGAGCAGTTAAACAGTGCACAACAACAACGCACCACGAGCTAGGAGATGGGAGAAATCACGCTGACTTGCACCTTTTGCTCTAATACAGGCTGAGAGCTTGCCATTGCTTTGGCTGCAAGTGAGCCAGGCCAGTGTGCTAAGACCTTGTCTATCTGCAGTGCATGAGGCCAAAAATGCTGGTCTCTGTGGCTTGTTTGTGCAGCTGCTCCCACCACCGCAGAGCAGTGCCCGCAACAGCACTGCAAGAATTGATCAGTAATGACTGATCAGAAATGACTCAGATGAGAGTCATCACTTTAATTCAGCTCAAGAGGTTTTTCTTCTTTTGAAGTCTTCCTTCCATAGATGAACTAGACCTGACCTCACTGTGCTTTACAGCTGATGAGATCATCCCAGGTCTCTATTTGCTTCAGCCACAGACATGTGACCTTTCGCAATCACGTCAAATACATAATCAGCAATCTAAATAATTGCTCTATTTGGGCATCTTTGTTCTGGCTTTCCAGAATATGGCATTTATATAATCAAAAAATGACATTTATATTCCTGTTTAAGGGTTCCCATTTCGGCCTGAGGTCAGTAGGTATTTTCAAAAGCTACTACTAGAAAAATCAATACAAACAATACAGATACTTTACTTGACATGCCAGGAATCCGTACCCCAGCCTTCTCCAGGCATCTGCTCCACATGTAACCCCCTTGCTTCATATGGGGATTTAGTTTCTTTGTGTTTTGTGGACATATCTTATGTTTCTCACTGACCATGACTATAAAGACTCTTTAAAGCAAAAATCCTTCCTCCCAAAAGTCAGGCTGTTTGTTAGATTTATTAAGTGAGGTGGTAAAATAAGAATGCTAAACATTCCCCTGCTAAAAATGGGGGAGTGCTAGCTATCTTTTAACTATTAGCAGTAGAAGTACTGATTAGGCTGTAGGCTCAGGGGAGATGGAGGCTCCCATCATGAAACTGAAACCAGAGATCAGCGCATTGCTCTGAATTCACAGTACTAACCAGCAGTATAATTTGGGCCCAGACTAAGGTGAATGTGTTTACATGAGGACATGAAAAGACAGCAACTGGTTTCTGCACCTCTGCAGAGAAGTAAGCCTTAGTTACTCTCTCCTCAGTGTTTAATGCCAGGTCAGAACCATGATCTCTTTCCACAGGAATTGTTTCAGGTGGGGCTCACAAGACTCATAGAATCATAGAATAGAATCATAGAATGGTTTGGGTCGGAAAGGAGCTTAAGATCATGAGTTCCAACCCGCTGCCATGGGCAGGGACACCTCACACTAAACCATGGCACCCAAGAAGCACCCTACTTGGGAGAAGCAGCTTTAGAAAGGGAATTCCGTTAACTGTGACCGAGAGACACCCCCTCTCGATGAGTACATCCTGGATCTGAAGCAAACCGGGTAAATCCCAAAGCACCACCATCTCTCCACAGAGGACAAGTGCTCCTCTGCTGCAGGAACCCTCCTGCAGCCCCTGGGGAAATGGCCCTGGACATCAGCGTGTCCCTCCAGTGAGAATGAGAGCAGGCAGTGAGGTGTGACTGCCTCCACCCCTTCCTCCTCTTCCTCTCTCTGTTCACCCTCCTCCAGGTGCCAGAATCACAGGGATAAACACGGTTTCAAATTGCCCAAGCTTTCCAAGGTGAGGCTGAAGCATAAAACCTTAAATTATTCATGACTTCACCTCATTGCTGTCACAAAGGAATATTACTTTCCCATGATCTGTGTTTGCAATGCAGAAAATTTCCTCAACAAGAAAATATTAAACCCATCCTTTGGGACTAATAGGAAATAATGCAGCAGTAAATAGGTGTCACATTTTAAACAAGCTGTACAAACACGAGTGGCGTCTTGCTTTTCCTCCCCTTAGGAAATTAGGTCTTATTGTGTGAGCGCCTAGAAATGCTGGCAGGAATCGGAGGGTACTGATTGAAAGCTTTTTACATTTATTCTTTCATTAGGGATGAACTACGAGCAAACCTGAGGTACCACCAGCTCTGACTTGAACCCACTCCAGCCCAGCAATACAATGTTCCCTTCTGCAGGTTGCTTGTTCTTAGCCAGTCCCCCATGCTGTGCATCTGCTCAGGGGCCAAGTGTCAGCTCGTACTGGGGGTGTTAATAACGACTATTTAAACTTTTAAGAACATGTTAAGTACATTTCTTAAGCAAGCCTCAAACAAAAAGTGACTGCGGAGCATTCTGTCCCCTGCCAGGAGACCTTGGTCCTAATGGATCCCCTCCCGCAGCGATTTTGTTTTACACAAGCCTCTGCCATAAAGGCTGAGCCCCCTCAATTTCCTTTCTGTGCTACATTCCCCTTGGCAGGGGGTTTAAACTGAATGCTAGGGTGGGAGAAACTGTGGTCTGTATTTAAGCTGATCTGCACACTTTCTGTCAAGTGGTTCTGTATCATTGCCACTTCCCAAGATATTACACCTCCTTACAGGCTTGAAGAGCTTTTTCTTTTCCCCACTGACTCCAGGCTCTTTCTCTTCAGTCAAATCCTGCTGTTGTTTTCTCCCCTAACCTGCTGGCAGTGAAATCGGTAGAACAACTGGTTTGCAATGGAGACAGGCCCAAACTGGAATGCAGACCTAAGCACATCAGCTCACCTGAGCTCCAGGGGAAGGCAGGCTCTGGTGGGTTAGACCCTTCCTGTGCTTGCCCAATATTTCTCCCTCTGGCTGCTGCATCAGTATGGATGCAGGTCAAGGAATAGTATTTGTTACTTACTTCCTTTGCAAGGGCAGCACAACACATTTCTGAGGCATGGGAAGCAATTAACATACAAAAAAGACTGAAGTCTTTAATTCTGCTTTTCATTAGCACAGTGCAGTTCCATTCACTCCCAGATAGAAGGGGGGTTCACAAGAAAATTAATCAAGCCTATAGCAGCCTTCCAGTATCTGAAGGGGACCTATAGGGATGCTGGGGAGGGACTCTTCATTAGGGACTGTAGTGACAGGACAAGGGGTAACGGGTTCAAACTGAAACAGGGGAGGTTTAGATTGGATCTAAGGAAGAAATTCTTTCCTGTGAGGGTGGTGAGGCACTGGAATGGGTTGCCCAGGGAGGTTGTGAGTGCTCCATCCCTGGCAGTGTTCAAGGCCAGGTTGGACAAAGCCTTGGATGAGATGGTTTAGTGTGAGGTGTCCCTGCGCATGGCAGGGGGGTTGGAACTGGATGATCTTAAGGTCCTTTCCAACCCGAACTATTCTATGATTCTATGGTGCTCCTGCTCTGCAGTGGAAGCCAGCAGCGTGTCTGGTCTATGGAGTCAGGATGCTCTTTTAAAGCTGGGCTCTATCCTGTGAAAATCCCCTGCCTTTTAAAAACACAGAGCCCACAGGGCAGTGTTGGAGCCTTTCCTCTCCCTGCCTCATCATGTGGCCTCAGCCATCATCTGCTTTTGATAACAGTGCAAATATGTCACAAATCCTTTCTTAACCTCAAGCCTTCAGCTGAGGAAGGGTGGAGAATTATTGGGCGTTATGACAAGTTTCACTTCATTTAGCACAGCGTGGTGGACAACAGTTCTGGTTTGCTTGTTTGCAGGGCATAGGCCTTTTTCTAGACCGTGCTTTATTTATTTCTCTTCCCATTGTGTTTTAAGTACTGTGCAAGCAGCAAGAACAAAGGCACAGGGGCTGATTATTATAATTATTTGCACTATTAGTAATTAAAACAAATACATCAGAAAGACAATTCATGTTATTTTTCAGCATGTGCTATCTCTTTCAGCCCTGCCAGCTGTCACCACAGCAATTTCCATGCCAACATCTCAGTAAAGCACCAGCATTTCCAGCAAAAAGGGGTTTGCTGGGATTTTAGCCTCGCCACACTGCAAGGAAATCAGAGAAGCCTGCAACATCATCATGTGTGCATGAAAAAGCCCTGGGTGAGACTGATGTTGTTTTTGCTGTATCATATTACTTATTAATATCTTTTTTCTTATGTTTATCCCTTGTTTGCTACATTTTGTTTAGATTTTCCTTCTTTACCATTATTATGGTGAAAGTATTCTTGCTTTCTGAAGTACACTGAGATTGAACACAGCCATAATAAAACGTAAGTTTCAGGATCACATAGGGTGACAGCTTCATCCAGAATTTAGATGACGGCTCCCACTTACAGACATAAGTAAGAGTCTTTCTGAGAGCAAAGCTCAGCATAATGGCTGCCCCAGTTACCTCACACCTTTCCTGCAGCATCAACCAGCTCACCTGATACTTGCAAATGAATAAATGTCAGTGCAGTTATACAAGACAACAGGCAAAGGCAGGTAACACAGGGGACAGTGGAAGTCAACTTTATGAACAGAAAGGAAAGGACATCTTACGTGGAGAAGGCATTGTTCTGTTTCTCACATCGGATCCCCTTGCAGTTGTTGGGTTCCTCCGAGGCACTGGTCTCATAGTAAAAATAAAGCTGGTTCAGTCCATTGGCAAAAGCCAGAAGCACCAGGCAGTAGATAAAAAGGAATTTAAGGATGTCTAGCAGCATGCGTCCCAGAGAAATCTGCAAGGGTCCCAGGTGTGAATTTGCTGTAAACAGGGATATGAGACGCAAGGAACTTAAGATGTTGGATATTGCAAAGAGGGCTTCTGCAATGAGAGTCGGGTGCCACATCTCCCACTCCTCCCGTGGACGGGAACCGTTATACTGAAAGAAATAACAAGGGTATAGAAGTTAATTATGTTGTAACTGCTCTCAGATATGTAAAAAGATACATCTGCTAATACATGTAAATGCTACCCAGGTACTGGTGACGTGAGAAGTAGTTTTAGACTCTTCAGAGGCTTCTGGAACATTGGCTGTTCTTAGCCTAAACTTAGAAAACAAGGCTTTGAATTTTGAGTTCATTGTTTGCAGGTTCTTCAGGTCCATGGGTTCGTACACAATCTATTTCAATGCTTAAAGAGTTCAGCCTGCCCTTCAGCCTACTCAGCTCAAAAATTCCCAATTACCTTTTCTTCCCTTTTGCTCCTAAAAATGACTGCACATTGAGAACACTGCACGTTCCTGGAAGAATCCAGGGGATGGAGGAGGGAAGAAGGGAAGCAATGAACTGGTGAGCTTAAGAAATGGATGCTTTCGTTCCCCAGTAATCTCAAAACCCTGCCAACAGCCCAGCAACAAAACACTTTCTTCAAATTAATTTTCTTATTAGATAATTTGCCATGGCAATTTTAGGAGAGTTGCTAAAGCACAGGTCCTAATTACAGCTGAAGCACTGGATACATTTGAGTGCATCAATTATAACATTAACTTGGTTTGTAATGCAACTGTAAAAGCAGAAGCGTTTTCTGAGCAAAGAGCAGCCAGATGCAAATAGGTTACATAAAGGAGCTGGTTGTATAAATGTTAACTACTCTGGCTTAACTATGCTGGCACAACAGAATGGAGTCAAAGACATTTTAATGTCAAGAATAATTGTCCTTTTAACATTTGTCTCTGCTCATTTCACATGTATAAAAGGCAAAAATGTACTTGGAATATATAGCTAACACTGCAGCCAGTGTGTTTAGGACTCCTAAAATAATTTTTGTGTCTCTTAAAAGGAAGAGGCATCAGAGACAGATGAATTTAGGGAACTTTTCCATTTAAATCTGAAGGTCCAATACATGAGCTCACAATTTTCTCTCAAGGACACAGCTAAAAGCAAGTTGGTATTTCAAACAATTCCTCTGTATGGCGGAGCTGAGACATGATACAAAGGCATTGCAGCATGACCTCTGATTGCTTCTGACATTTCCAAGCTGCTCCTTATTACATGAACATCATGACCCGCTCCTGTTCACTTGATTTGAAGATGGGTCTTAAAATGCTTATGAACAGGTTAAGTTTTTGCCAGTATGCAGCACTGGGGGTGGATGGTTGGGACTGGAAAGTCTCCTCTGCACAGAGAGCAGACTTGTACAGTTGTTTGCAATTCTCTTCTGCATGCTGCCTGGACACAGCAGCCCAAGGACCCTCTGCTAGGGTTTAGCATAGACTGTATGTAAAGGTATGTGAAAAAGTCTTCATCTCACATCTATTTTTAAAGCAACCTGTTAGGGTCACACATTGGCCCTGAGGATATATCCCTGCTAGGTAATCAGTAGACTCTTCAGAGCAACCTAGCCATCACAGATAGAAGATTTCAGAGGTATCTAACGAAGCTGGGTGTCTAGGATGGCTGGAGTTGGTTGGATTGGGCATCACAAAATGAAACAGAGCAGAGATGTATTCAGACTAGTACAAGTAAGTTACACCAGGACATTTAACCTTCCACATGATAATTCAATGCAACAAATGGAAACTGATGAAGAAAGTATTTTTACCCTATAATTAGCCCATAGATTTCATTGGTATTGGACAATATTAGGGTCAGGTTTTGGAACCAGTCAAATCAAGACAAGAAAAGGTCTCCACATAAAAACAAGGATGGAAAACATTAGTATCAGTTTGCAACTTATTTTTCTGATATTTGGCAGAAATCTAAATGTCCATGTAATCCTTTGAAGTTCTAAGAAGTGTTAGAATATGGTATATTGCCATATATCCCAGCCTTTTCCAGCTTGGGGCTGTTCTGCAGATAAAAAGGTTTTGAAGCCATTATCAATGTTATATATCCTCATGTTTCAGAGCATACTGCAACCTCTAAGTGGTCACTTAGAAGGGAACTTCTGTGGGCACACTGTTTCAGAACTGCTCCTATAGGAGATTTTATGCACCCCTCAGAATTGTCTGACATTGGAGCAGACCTTGTATCAGCCAGGTTTAATCCAAGAGGGTCTGATCTGTACTCAGAGACAGATATATTCCTTTTGTGTACTGGCATATAGGTCTATTAGTCAGCCTGTAAGTTTCTGTAGTTCTTATAGAGTATACAAACAAAGCTGTACCTCCTTTGTACATGTGGTTTGGCTATGAGCTTAAATCTCAGTATGTGACTGTGTAAGTCTATGGATGCACAGCTCTTCTAGTCATTTGTGTGTGGGAAAGAACAAGATTGTTAACATTTTAAGATTTGTTTGTGAATCTTACCATTTCCAGCATTATTTTTTTTTTATTGCTCTCAGTTTAAAGGCCAACCTTTCAAGTCTGTAATTTCCTCCCTGGCTCTGAATCTTGGGAGAGAAAAGATGTAATCTCTTCCTGCTTTGATGCTGTTACAGAGCTGCCTCTTCAGGGAGCAGCAGCTATCTTAAAGCTTTTCCCTTTGAAAAGCTAACTCAGTGCTGTGCTATGCAGCATCCTGGATTTTTAATAAGACCCCATAGCAGACTGCTCGCCATGTTGGAGTCAATGAGCTTTGTGCCACTTTCTCCTCATTTCCTCTCTGCCTGTGCACATGCTTGGGTGCAACTAAATGAGGTTACTTTGGGGAAGTTATTAGGTTATTAGGAAGTTATATTGGTTATTAGGAGCTGGGCTAAAAGAAGTAGTATTCTTTTAGCAGGGCAAAACCAACACAGTAGCACAGCAAACCTGGAAAGTGCATAAATGGCCAAGGAGCAGACTTGGATTACTTGATTTACACCTGTGTAATTACACTCACTGCAGCACAGTTATTGCAGATCACTGCAGACTCATACCAAGAAAAGAACCAGGCCAAGCATGCACAGACTGAAGTCGCAGAGCCATTGCATAAAGAAGTTTGCAGGAGACCGTTTGTGCCTTGTCTGTGTCTTTGAAACAGAGAGACAGAAGGAAAGTGCTTCAGGCCATTCTCTGGCTTCAAAACATGGGCATACGCTAAATGGAGCATCAGAAGTTGATAAATGTGGAAGGTGCTTTTGAGGATGAGCTCTGATGTGCGTTCTTGCCATCAATGGAACATGACAGTGAAGCGTCTACACAGTTATCAAAGTTCCAGCATGCTCCTTTGTCATTTCTTTGCCTATGGTTTAAAACTATATATTGAAGAGCATAAGTTGACTCTTTTGTATCAGATGGAAGCCTCCTACTAGCAGGCCTGCTTTTCCTGGTAGACTTTCCACAGGTTATATATATATATATATATGTAAGATGTCCAGAGTCAGTACGGAAAACAAAACACATCTTTGACAACTGAGTAGCTACAAAATGAACACCAAACGGGGAAACTTCTACCTAATGGTCAAACAATCTACTTCAGTCTTGATGAAAGAGTCAGGGTGAGAAGGATGATCACTCTCCAAACAAATTCCTAAGCTTTCCAGGTGAATTGCAAAACCAGGCTGCTTGAAAAGCAGCTTTTCTCTTTGATTTTGACAGTTATACCCTGTGCACTACAGTTCCAAGAAGCAAGTTACAAATTATCTCTCCCAAGATACCATACCTTGACGTAGGCAACAATTTTAAGGGAGATAGTTGCAAGGTAGAGGGAGTTCATTGCAAAATCCATCAGATTCCACCAGTCATGTACATACTCATTGAATCCACCATCCCACATCTCCTTGATTTCTCCCCAGATAAAACCTGCAGAAAGAAAGAGAGTTCATTGACGTGACAAGGTATTATTTGCCATTAAAGCACTGTGTATACCTGGTGAAATAAAAGACAACTCTAAATTAACAGCTTGGAAGAACCATCTCATCCCTCCTGTCTTCGACAAAGTATAACACTGCTGATCATGAAGCATTTTACAACTCTGTGGGGAATGTAGTCTAGAGAGAGATGAAAAAGACCTAGGTTTCCTATCTAGGGCTCCAGACATACACACAAGGAGACTGCTTGAAATGTATGTTAATTACAGCTAGTATGAGTGGATTGGCTCAGATCAAATTTGTTCTACATGAATAAACTATTTAAGCCACTGTGTTTTATATAGTTTCTAACAGATTGCCTGCTCTCCCAGAAACTATCAGTAATTCATTGCTCAGTTGGACAGCACTGATTTTTCCTGACTTTCTCTGCAGAACACGCAACACTAGCACCAGCTTCTGTGTGCCAGTACATTTCCTCCCTGACCTAGAAATATCACACCGAAGAAGGAAGAAGTGAATTCATTCTCTGTGCTCAGTCACTGCATTGATGCTTCTTTGCTGCATAAAAAGCCCATTGGGACCACTTGTGAAGAAGGGTAGGACTCGGCACAAAGAAAGGCACTGCAGCCTGGCAGTGGTACTGACTCACCTGATGTCAGATACGGCTATGGGTTCTGTGAGGTGAGTATTTGTTCCTAAGGACGTGGCCAGAGCCCATCATCTCAACTCTGAAATGCCTTCTGGTAATCATTTCTGGCACTTGCTAACCTTCACTCTGCCTCCTTGGAGCTGGTGGGGAGAGGGCCAGCTTCTGAAGTTCCTTACCTGACTTCTAGACTCACAGTTCTAATTCTAAGTAACTTACGTGTCCTTTGCTGTAGAACTGCTTAAGCATTTTTGAAAGCCTAAGTCCCATTAAAAGGCTCCTTCATCATCTGTATGCTTCTGAGAATATCTACAGAGCCCCCAGATACTTTAAATCACTCAGTTTACAACATTTTCCTTGAATGAAGACCCAAAATGTGTGAAAAGAAATAGAAACCCACAAAATACATGGTAGGTGCATTACCAACATAGTTACCCAAATATGCCTAACCACAGGATACTGCAGTGGTCACTGAAATGCTACCTGCAACTCCAGTTTTAGGACCTGAAGAGCAGATAACGTTGAAATGAACTGCTGCAAACATCTAAATATCTGCCTTAGCTCTTCAGCTGCCAGCCTGCAGGTCAACGGTCAGGCAACATCAAGGCCAACGAGGTGATTTTATTACAGCTGCCTCCAAATCTTTGCATGCACACAAAAACATTGAATGAAAGCAATCAACAGAGAGGAGCCTGTTGAAGAACTCATGCACTGTATTTATAGAGAGTTATCACTGCTGGTTACTATAGCTACAGCAATGCTGTGTGTGCCTGCTCTCTCTCACTCCTTTTATTGTGGAAAACATTTCTTAAAGCATAACCTTTACGCTGGTAAAACTGTTCTAATTTCTCAATAAACAGTCCCACAATATCCCTACTTATCCAAAACAAAGGAACTCAGAAGGAAGAGCAGACAGCTGTAAGAGGTGATTCTGAAAGAGGTTTTTGAATGGATTATCCTTCAGCTAATCAGTTTTGCTGAAATGTTTACCATTTCCCTCAGTTTTAACCACAAAGTTAAGGATAAAGTGAAGAGATCACCTAAGCTCAATAGAGATGTTTAACCTCCTCAGTTTATGCTGAAGTTTCTACCAACACATGTACTCAATGACATAAATCAGCTTAATAAGATAGTGAGCCTTGAGTTACCATTTGTAAGCTGCAAGAGGCAAAGTGCCCTGGGTCACCACTGGAAGGGATGTGTGGACATATCTGCAACTCTTCTTTTCTTGTTTTCCACCAGCATCAGTGTGGCTCTCCAGGCCACTGACCCCTACCAGAAAGTCTCAATTCACTGGTACCTGACCTCTGGGGTTTTGCAATGAACTGACCAGGGCTGTACTGGCAGAGGCTGGAGGAGAGCTATAAGGGTATGGAAACCACTTCCAGTGAGCAGGCCTTCTGCTAACACCCCAGCTCATAGTGGTGCTACATGTTAATGGCACAGCAAAGGAGATGTGAGCTTAATTAAAGGAGAGATCATGCTTCTAATGGAGGTCTCAGGTTTTTGCCTGTCTTTGTGTTGAAGCTCAGTTTGAGAGGGTAAATACTTCTTTCTCATAAAAAACACATCCAACTTGGCTTCTCTGCTCTTCCCCCTCAGAGGCTCTATCTGCTTTCTCCTGTCCCATCTCACTACCTCACCTGTATGTCCTGCCCTCAGGAACACAGACACCTCTTCTTCACAGCTGTGGTTGCCCACTGTGACTGCAGTAAGAGGCTCGTGTTTAACCTTCTTGTAACAAATACTCTCTCCTTCCAGTGCTTATATTAGAGCAGTAGATATTGATTTAGTCGGTGTTTATTAGACAGAGGCATACGGCAGAGTGAGATTTATCTTTTCTGCCTGCCTTAGGCTATTTGGGAGTCTGGGACCCCAGGAATAATCAGGTCTGGTACCTGTGCACTGGCTCTGGGCACAGATCAGTGAGAGGGTGAAAGCAGAGTCAGGCTCTGGGCACTGCCTTCTGCCATATATCATCCAGCAGAACTAAGCCAGCATGAGAGGTGACACTATTTGTTACAAGCATTACCAGAACTATTTGTTCTGGTAATGTTATAGCATTACCAGAAGCTAATTCCTAACCCGTTCCTCATACAGAGCATGGGGGAAGCAAGGAGAGAGCTGTGTCTGCTGTGGTTTACTCAGGGTCATGTCTGATGGCATGTCAGATGGCAATATGAACAGCAGAAGAGCCCTAGGCCAACAGGATCTGTTGTTCCAGAAGGAGCCCAGCTGTTTTATGCAGTTCCTGAAGCTGGCTGCCAAATCTCTTTACATGCTGCTGATGCTGAGATCAGGAATGAGTCTCCACACAGTTGCGAGTCAGGAGACGGTGGCTCAGGCATGTTTGTGTTTGTGATTTACCTAGAACCCAGGGCAGGATCATCCATTCCACGATGGTGGGAGGTGGTCCCTGCATGTGGAGGTCAGTCCTGACGATGTGCTGCGACGCCAGCAGGAGCATGAAGAGGAAGGTTAGGTAAGAGCCGGTGTGGCAGATAAACTTTATAAATGGCTTTTTAATGAACAGTCCCAGCCTGCTCTTCGGTGCAATCAGATATGCCACGGATAGCACAGGAAATAGCAGTCCAATGGTGACACAGGTCAAGAGTTTTACTGCCCAGTGTTTCCGCCTCCATCCTGGAAAACCATCATACCAGAGTGTTGCTAGTAGCTGCTGGCAGTTTGGCTGAGCAACAAACTGAGGAGAGGAAGAAAAACCAAAGAAAGATCATTACTGACTGGTACTTTATGTGCACTCCCCCTCACGTATGTGTTAGAGCCCACACAGACCCTCATACGGTTATGGAGTGGAAAAGCATATTTTGGAGACAGAGGGAAGAAAAGAGGGAGATTTCACTCTTATTTTTCTGGATAGGTTTTAAGATTTCTTCTGGGAGTGTTTTTCTATTTGAAGCATCCTTACGTAGATCACTTGCTCACCACACAGGAAGCCTTGTGCAAAAGTGATACAACGAAAACTACTACGAGCTTTTTCCCTTCCCATGTGTTTCTCTTCCAGCACGTTTCTTCTCAGAATGTTTCAGGTCTCGACTGCCTCAAACAAATCAGTGTCAGCATCTTTAGAAAGTGACTAAAAGATGAGGCAAGAGGGAAAGGGTGCAAAGCTCTGAGTGTGTGAGAGAGGGAGAGAGGATGTCTCCAGAAGTGTGTGGGGTGCAGCACATGGTTTAGTGCAAGGAGGCCAGCACATGTGTGTGTGGGCAGGGAGAGGCATGAGACAGCATGCAGTAATGTGAAGTTCAGCCAGGTGATGTCTGCTGGGAAGCAGGACAGCACATTTGTAAACGTGCCTCGCTGTTACAGAGGAGAGCAGCTGTAAAATGCAAGAGATGAAGCAGAGACAAACAGAAATCTTTGATCAGTACCAAAAGTGACATTGAAAGTTCCCTTTCACTCGGTAAAAACCAGCATTCTGATGGTGATTTCCTGCATCCCAGTGACTCCATACCCGGCATGCTCAGGTTGCAACTACTTCAGATTGCTCCAATACCTAACATCCTCTGGGAATTTAAAACTGGTCTATGCCAGCAGACTTTGTGTTCCTGATTATACCTGGACAGCCCCATGGTTTTCAAAACGTTTCCCACAGCTCATTAGAGATGTCTGCAAGACCAAGACAGCTTTGTTTTCTTTACGCATTTGATCGCTAATCCATCTTAATGAAGTTACACTTCAGAGCTACTAAATTCAGATGTCTCACTGAGCAATCTCAACTGTTGTTGGAGGATGCTTGTTACACTTTGCTGTAATGAAACCAGAAAAACTGTCGTAGCATGGATACACTTACTGATAAACATACTCCTGCAGCAACATAACTACATCTCTGACAGGACATAGCTGTATCAGAAAGAACCACACTTCCAGTGGACACCAGAGTTCTAACAGCATTTTACCATGGAGAAGACACCTTTCATAGAAGACTAAACCAAGGTCAAGCAAAAGGAAAACCAAGTTGCTCAGCCTCATAAAGTCATTCATTTCTGTAGGTATCTGTAGATCTTATGAATACATTTTATATGCTACATCAAGCTGTTTACATCAGAATCAGACCACTCTGGAATGGTAGTTCGAATAGATGAGCTGACTCAAGTTAGTATTGAAAATAAGATCTCCAAGAGGAGTATCTGGCATTTATGAAGTGGGATGTTTATCTGTTATTACTATAATAAACATGACTACTGCATCTAACATACAAGTGAAACTGTGCTCCAGGAGACATCAGAAACACATGGGATTTGGGAACCAACCTACACACATGTGCAGCAGAAACTGGACAACAGCTGATGTGGTGATGAACTCCAGAGGAAACCAAGACCTGCAGCCTGCAATGATCAGAAAATGTTATTGTAAAAGTCTGGAGACTTGGAATGAGGAAACTGCTGAAAGAAACAATTCTACAGACACTGAAAAACCATCCAGCACTGACTGTCCTTTTGTTGGCTGGGGTTTAATCTGTGATTTCAGAAGGGTCAGCATGGGTTGTCTGAAAGCCAGAAGAAACAGAAGGTTACACTGCTATATATTCTCTTTTAAGATCCCAAGCAGGAGCTGTGCCTGGATGTGTTCTGCAGTAATTTACATGGTAATAGATGCTGCTGTTTCTCTGCAACGAGGTACAACTTTTTTTGTAAGGGGGAAAATGTGTAAACACATTTTCTCTTCATCACATATGAGAGAAAGCTCTGAGGGGAGAATAAAACTGTTTTTCCCCTGAGTCAAAGTCAGAGTCATTTGAGAAATCAAATGACTGTGAGTTCCCCTGGTTGCTGTGCAACTTGTGAGCATCTTAAAAGCGCCTCTTCCCTGCCTAATAGCTCATTTCTAAAATCTGCTTTCTGTGTTGTATCTGATGTTAGTTCTTCAAATGGAGAGAAATTCACACATCATGAAAGTGCAGCTTTAAAGACCAGCTTGGCAAAAGGGAATGGAAACCATTAAATAGAACCCATTAAATTTTCCAATCAAGCCCATCCCAACCTCACTGAAAAAGGCCTAAGGGAAATTTAAGCATACCGCAGAAAGAAGCTCTGCCTAATGTCACAAACCATCAAATGCTGTCTTTATCAAAGGTAACGCTAAGCACTTACTAATGTGGGCTTTTACTAACATATTATGCCAACATATGAATCACAGATTTAATAGTGCACAGATAGATGAGTGCATGTAAAATATAAACCCATGACAAAGCTCAGCTTTAGCGCTTTCAGGTGTGAAGTAGCCTGAAACTGTAATAGCATCATGGAACCTTTGTTATCATTCCATAATCTCTAATTTCTTCATAAAGTTAAGGAAACAATCTCATTTCTGCTTTGTAAACAGACAGAACTAAGACCTGGGAAAGCAAGTTGACTTCTCCAGCACTACTTATGCCAAGGCCTTTCCTGAGCACTTTCCAAGTTCAATTTCAGCCCAAGCAGAGTCTCAAATATGTTTTTTCACTTTTTTTTTGCAAAGCTTTTCCTTTGCCATAGGTAGAAATAAGAGCATGTGTATATCACAGTCCTGTATCGTTTCACTTGAACATACCACATGTGACAGGATTTGGTATCAGTTAGAGTTTCTGCACAGTGAAAAGGAGAGATCATGATGGTTTAAAACCCTGTATGTTGTCCCTGTTTTGTAGATGGTCCAGAATCAGAGGCAGATGTAGTGTGCCAGAAGCTCTCTATTTGTGTAAGAACACAAGCATACGGCTTGCAAACAGTGTATTTCTCCAGACAAGATGGTGTCACGGATTTTTTCTACGGACTGCTGCATTATCAGAGCCTCCAGTCCCTATTACAAGTGGCAGCACAAGGCATCATCCCACAGATGTGATGGAGAAGGTTCTGACAGCTGCATTAATGAAAAGAAATGCTTCCCAAAGGTGGCACTTATACTCAGTTCAGCTAAGGTATGAACTAAACGTTCAATGCTATGAATCCTGGGGTAGTGCTGGCATAACACTGTCCAGGATTGTCCCTGCCTATAGACAAAGCCCATAGATGCATTCCTGGGAGAAGTGATCCAAAGGGCAAGCTCCCACTTTACCTGTTTAGCAGAACCTGTCCCAGCTGAAGCTACAATTCACTTAATGACTAGGAGACATGATGCAACTCAGAGTACCTTCTTGTGAGGACAATGCCACTGTGTCACTGTTTAGTCTACTGGCTTCGGAAAACAGGCAGAAGTATCTCTGCCTTTCCAAGAAGTGAAATCAGCAACTTCAGTCATGGTTGGGAAGCACTCTTGAGGGTAGAGGCTACTGCAATACAAAGTCTGTTATGTTCCCTCTTTCTTCCTTCAGTCTTGCCAGGGTCTTTGTGTGACATTTGGCTTGCAGCTGGATTGTGCTATTAGAGAATTTCATTTTCAGTGCCCATCAAACTCATTGTCACCTGATCCTCTATCAAGGGGAACATTTTCAAGGGAAAGAAGCAGCTGCTGGATGGAGTGTCTTTGTCTTCATAGCTAATCTTTACCGATATTTTTATGTCACCTACATTCTACTTCTTGGGAATTAAATGCTTTCTGTGTGCTGTGCCATTAATATAAATATCAAACACAGAAATTATGTTCCAACCCCCTCCCCTTATCTATGGGGAAATCCCTTCTCTCTCACAGCCATAAGTAATTTAGGATCAGACACAGATGGGCTGAGATGTGAATGCCTCCGGGAGCAACTGAAATAGCTCCCTGATAGACATCACAGGGGCTGAGCACAGTATTTCTTTGCATTTATTCTGATTATCGTGAAGGCTGCCAGCAGGCTCTTCTCTTTGGAGTTTGGTGGAGCTCTTTTCTGTACTCTCGCTGAGGATGGTGATAGCAAACGCTCTTCATAGATGAATAAGCACTAATTTGTAACTGCAGAGCCCTGTGTTAATAAGCAGGACAGAGTTCTTCTGTCAGTCAGCTACATCAGCTCCCAGTGAGGTTACCACTGAGAAGCAAATGTGGCATGGGAGCCATGAAATTAACTTTAGTTCCCCTGTCTGACACTCATTTCAATAGGTTAGATCTCACCCGCAGCATCAAATCCCACCGCACCTAAAACGTACCCCCAAGGTTATGTGTTTGGGAGTATATTATATGCTGCTGCCTTCTACAGTTAAAGCTATTTTGGCCTTGGAGAGGGAGCTTGCACATGAACTGAACTACATTTTGCAGCCTGTGTGACAACTGGGCAACTGCAGGGTCTGATGTAGTAGCATAAGTATATATTCTAGCTACAGCCATAAAGCATGCGATTTCTGTGAATCCAATTCTATCATGAAAAGAAGAAATGCCATTGCTGGCAAGCACACCATGGCCAGGCAGGGCTGGGAGTAGCAAGGTCTATGCCCCCATCCATCCCAGTTTGTGAGCAGGCGAGACATGCACAGAAGTATCTGCTTCCCCCCCCTCCCCAGCAATACAACTGCAGATGACTGGGGAGAACACAGCTGGTTTTACTCCATTTTTCAGAATCAATTGGCAAGGATTTCTTTCCTCCCATGAAGTGAGGAAACTCCTCACTGTCAGTCCTACCCCAGGCATGGGTTTATCCATCAATGCCAAATCTTAATGTATTAACCCACAAAGCTTAGTACACACTGTCAAGCAGCCCAAGCGTGCTGTAACACTTGGCACAACATTAACAGGCACATGATCACACCGTGCAATGAAGTGATCTGACTTCAGCAACATGAAATGGCATGCAAAGAAATGAACTCTACAATCCATGTTCTCCTTGCATCCTGCAGATGCTCCTGTTAAGAACCAAGCAGCATAACAACTAGTGCAAGAGACAAAGCACTCTGCCTCCATCTCCTATCAAGGCCAGGACCTTCTGAGGAAAAAGGGAATTGTGGTTGTTACATCAGTTTGATGACTCTTAAAGGAAATTCCAGTGGGCAATTCTCAAAGAGCTATGTTTCTAAATTAGCCCAAGACAGAAAGTATCTGTGCCCTAATTTGATGTGTGCTGCAGAGAGCCAGTAAGCCCTATGAGACCAGCTATTCTACATAAGAAATACCAGCCTCCTCAAGCCTGCAGTGTTGCAAACAGTGAGATGAATAAGAAAATCCTCTTTTGTAGCACATTTCTTTTTAAAGTTCAACCTTGTTAATGACTGCAAAGCTATTTGCATTCTGCTGCTGAAGTGGGAGCTGCAGAGGGTAAGCACCTAATGGATGTTCATCCTGTTAACTAGTTTTGCAACAGGAGAAGGAAGGAAGGAAGGAAGGAAGGAAGGAAGGAAGGAAGGAAGGAAGGAAGGAAGGAAGGAAGTTAGTTGGAGGGGAGGCAATGGAAGTTGGGGAAAAGGAACTATAACCCAACATCCTCATCAGGCACTTCCAAGAGATGGTAGTTTTTTCTCAGGAAAATATAGGATGAATATGCTATCAGACACCCAGCTGCTACTCAGATGCTTGTTACAACTAACGATACAAGTCCAAATGGCCGTCATTCCTGCCATTGACAAGATCACTAGCTAAGCTGGAAGAGTCCTTCAGGAAAACCAGGTGCTACCCAAATTACTCAATCCCTTTGCTGGCGAATAAAACAAACTCCAGATCCTCCACAGATGAACATATGGCCTCAAATTATACAGAATTTTGTCTAATCTGTTCTCAAAATACTTTAAGTGATGATGACACATGAATCTTAACTAAAGGTCTTCTATCCATAACACATCTCTTGGTGGTAGCAGACATGAAATCAGCTTAAGCACTAGCAAATGGAAATTCACCAGTGATGAGAATACTGACAAAAAGGAAACCTGAATAACCTCTAAAAACCTGAACAACCTCTAAAACCACAGGGTTTTCACAAGATCATGTTGGATTGGCTTAAATATTTAAGTCTCACATAGACAGGACAAAAGCACCCAGGCAAATCCTGGGTACCTACCCATGGAAGAAACAATTAACAAAGTAACCTTGAAATTAAATCCATTTCTACTCAGAGAGCTTAAACATGTATGCAGCTATAGGTTTTACTTATGGCTGCGCAGCAGGATTTAAGAGCAGATATAACTATGCCAAGTGCAAGGTCCTACACCTGGGTCGGAGCAATCCCAGGCACAGCTACAGGTTGGGCAGAGAAGAGATTCAGAGCAGCCTGCGGAGAAGGCCTTGGGGTGGTGGTCGATGAAAACATGAACATGAGCCGACTGCAGTGTGCGCTTGCAGCCCAGAAAGCAACCGTATCCTGGGCTGCATCCAAAGCAGCGTGACCAGCAGGTCCAAGGAGGTGATCCTGCCCCTCTGCTCTGCTCTCGGGAGACCTCACCTGGAGCATTGTGTGCAGTTCTGGGGTCCTCAACATAAAAAGGACATGGAGCTGTTGGAACAAGTCCAGAGGAGGCCACGAGGATGATCAGGGGAATGCAGCATCTCCCATAGGAAGACAGGCTGAGAGAGTTGGGGCTGTTCAGCCTGGAGAAGAGAAGGTTGTGTGCAGACCTGATAGCACCTTCCAGTATCTGAAGGGGGCCTATAGGGATGCTGGGGAGGGACTTTTCATTAGGGACTGTAGTGACAGGACAAGGGGTAACGGGTTCAAACCTCCCAAAACAGGGGAGGTTTAGATTGGATCTAAGGAAGAAATTCTTTGCTGGGAGGGTGGTGAGGCATTGGAATGGGTTGCCCATGGAAGTTGTGAGTGCATCCCTGGCAGTGCTCAAGGCCAGGCTGGATGAAGCCTTGGGTGCCATGGTTTAGTGTGAGGTGTCCCTCCTTATGGCAGGCGGGTTGGAACTGGATGATCTGAAGGTCCTTTCCAACCCAAACTATTCTGTGATTCTATGATTCTAAATTGTTCACTGAAGAAAGGCAAGCTGCTGAAGAGAGACCATCCCTCATTAAAAAACTCCCCACTGGAACACAGCTCAACTGGGTCAGACCCTGTGCAGGAGTCCAGACATAAGCCAACCTTTCCTGCGTTTATTTTAGCAGACAGCAGACTTCAGCTGACAAATAAATCCCTGCAGGATGTATTTCAGCAAACATTCCAGGATATGGCTCTGTTGTGAAGTTTAAGTTAGAATAGACCAGTTTCCCAAGGCAGAGTGCTGCAGTATGAGCAAGTGCTGGATATGAGTGATATAGCTAAGAGAGAGTCAGCTAATTCACAACACACTACTTGCTTTCCAAGAGCTGAACTGGGGATATCAGACACATCCTATGGAAGCACTGAAAAAACACTCAGACTAAAAACTCTAGAGAGGCAAAACCTTGAAGTTTCCTAGGTCCTTCTGCAGGCAGAACTTCAAGAGCTATGGATCTTGCGAATGAATCTGGGGAGCTCTCACAGGCTTTAGCTGAAGTGGAGGAGGTACTGACTTAAGTAAAAGGCTGGCTTTATTCTCCCTGGTGGATGTCTGACATTTACATTAAATAAGTGATAAGTAAAGCAAACATGAGAATATAAAAAGTCATTCACAAGTGTTTTAAATGCAGACCTACTTTATCCTGTTAGTGCTAATACAAAGTCCTAAAAATATTTTACATTTGCTTCCTTTCTGACCTGAGCAATATCTGTGCTGAAACTATTTAACTGTGTTTTGTCCTTCTACCTTACCTTCTCCTGAATGAGTAAATCTAGTCCAATATCCAGGGAAGAACAGATCAGCATACGATCAACATTTCTCTCATTTCTCTCATTCTCTAAAGGCTACCTCTGCTCTGAGCAATATCACTGCTGTATGGTGAGGAGGACACATGCTTTACTGAAAGATGTTTACTCAGCAGCCAGCTGGGGTTTGTAGAGAAAGAATAAGAATACAAACCCTGCAGTCGCAGCTTCTAAATGCCATGCTGCACAAGATCTCACTTTGGGGAGTTATGATTAACCCACCTATCCATCTCACTTTTCTTGGAGTGAAGAAATATGTGTTCTCAGTCATGAGATGCCTAACTGCCCTGTCTGGATGATGATGAATCTGATGTATACATAAGAGGTGTAAGGGGAGTGGAATCTCAGCTCTTTATAGAGAGAATTTCCTGATGCTCTTAACTAAGCAACAGAAATAAAGCTGAAATTCAGAGAAATCACATAAATAACAATGACCACTTCTATATCCAAAAGGCAGAATCCACAGCAGCATTTTCCCCATAGAGTTTATTATTTCAGGATATCATTCAAAGTGAAGTATGAAGTAACATGATGTACTCTTCACTACTGACACAAAGCTGACTCTTAAAGACACTCTAGACCTTCAGATGTAGAAAGACTCTTGGCTTATACAAGGTGTCACTTCTCCTTTCCAGTTTCTGTTGTGCATAGAAAGCCAATCAATCATGTCCTGTACTTCAACTCTGGCTTCCCAGGCCTTGCCTCTTGCTCGCAAGAGGACTGATGGGATCCATGAAGTTAAGGGAACTTGCAAACACACTAAATAATTCTTGAATGTTCCTTAACAGTGTCAATCCCTTTAGCTCTCAACATATTTCCTGTCTCTGTCAATGAGATCATTTAAGTCAGAGGCACAAGGCTCCAAATATGACTTGGAGAATAATCCAGGCATTTACTGCCTGCTACACATTATACTAACAGCAGCAGAGCCCTTGTCCTTGACTGACATACTGATCTTATGTTGTTTCCTCATATTTGTGCACAGCAAGATTAGTCAGAGATGATTTTGCTGTCAAAAGATAGTCTTCTGCACTTCTATTCTGTGACAGCTGCAATATATGGCTAACCTTCATCAAGTCTGAACATTTTGGTGTTACGTGAATAATATACCAAATAATACCGTTTCCTCAAATAAAAGCATACAAGTCCACTTTGTCAAACTGATGAACCATCATCCTCTGCATATGTCTTCTTATTCTTCTTCAAAGTCTGGAGACAATACAAGAACCCATAGAACAGGGGCTCCAAGACATGCACCACTCACGCTGCTACCCCCCCAGCCATTGGCAGGGAGGACTGTTTCTAAGGGTGCAAATGCAGATACGGCTCCTCACCTGCCACCCAAGGTCCTGCTGCTGAGACTGTTGCTAACAGCTCAGGTGGTACCACATACATGGAAGAGTTTGTAAGCCTGTTGGGACTGAGTTTGAGGAAAACCAGTTCGTTCAGCAGTTTCATTTAGCATAGGCCACTGATCATGCATCAAGGGTAACTTTGCTGCCTGTAATAACGAAGGAAGGAATGCTGTTGGAAAATGAAAGATGACATTTGGACATTCAGTGCTTTTGAAATGCCTAACCTTAAGCTCTTGTTTGTGGTGAAGGACACATCTGGGCATAGTGTAACCACACCATCCTCACCATCTACCGCCCTAAGGGATACAGATGTTCCAGGTGATGAGAAACTAAGAAAGCTTCCACAAGGATCAGCTTTGCTTCTCTCATGTCAGCTAATAAAGATTTTCTCCTGACGTGGTATGACTTCATTCTAAAAACCTGAAAGTAAAAGCCTATTTATTAACCTCCTGAGTTCTGCAGGCTCACAAAACAGCTACTTATTGTGCCTTTAAAGAGCATAGTACAAATATTCAGCCCTGTATCATTATACCTCCAGGCAGTGTGGCATAAAAACAGACAAAACCACGGGAGAATAACTTAGCATTGCCTGCAAGCAAAGAAAGACCTGTGGCTTTCCATCAGGATACCCAACTGCCTTTCAGAACAGGTAAGCAAGGTGCAGTGGATGAGCTTTGATTTTCACAGGCCTCGCACTTCATTTTTCATGCATTTCTGATATTTTTAAAAGCTCTTTTTATACAGTAACTAAAGTGCCCTTAGAAATTTGCCAGGTTTGTGAATACTCCCTGGAGAATGATGCTGTACTTCTAACTGCAGCCACCAGATGACAAGAGTCAAGACACGGCTGAGAAAGATGTGGCATGGCAGGAATGATTATTCATTTGCTCTAGTACTGTATCTCAGGAGGTACTTGTCTATGTAAATGCCTTGGAAAAAAAGAACTAGAACTTTTGAAGGTTCATCCTGGAAACAGAGAAGAGCACTGTTTTTAAATTAGAAAAGCTAACAATTATACCTCTTTCCTGTCACTGATTAGAATGAGTAAGAGGGACTACAGTCAAGGTTTCTCTGAGGGAATTTCATGCACTTCCTTGGTCTAAGGATCTACATTGCTAAGCAATACAGTCATAGGTAAACTAGGGGTTTTTTTCTAAGTGCTTTGCATTGTGTGTTTCTTGCAGACCTATCAACTAAACCTGCACAGCCATTTGCAACTACCAGTACCAGAAAAATGCAAAGCACTAAAACCCCACTAATGTGACGTTCACTTCATCTTGAAGATGTGAATGACCTGCAAAGGAGGGCAGGAAAGCAGAATAGGCTGAATGTATATTGCTTTTCTTGAGGCTTAGCAGAATGTCATATACAAGGAGAAACCTGCCCCGTTAGACCTGAGTCACTGCTACAGTATGGTTGCCTTACATCGTTTTGGCAATGTGAAAAAACCTTAAAGAACATTAAAATGGTATTTGCAGTGTGCCTATGCTCCAATTCTCTAACACAGCGATGGCACACTGTACATGCAACCGTGATTTACATGACTGGCAAGATCCTGAGAGATGACTTTCCCCCTCCTTTTCTTACAAATGCAAACAAATTAACAAATGCAGAGCTAATGTGGTGCCAGAACAGCAAAGCAAAGACTGATCCTCAACAGCTGAGCTATGCCTTTTTGTATTAAGTTTTCAGCACCTTTCTCCTTCCAAAATTAGCCATGAATAAAAGAATTTGATAAGCAATAATACGAAGAGAAGTGCCATATACTGCAGAGCGTTTCTGAAAAGCCTACTTGTTTCTTAGGCTGTGAATTGCTGGGATCCTATTAAAACAATTTCTTTCAAAAGCGGATCGAGCAAACTGATGTGTCCATACTACATCTAACTCTTCCCATTTCCCAGCATACTACAGCTGTCCTCAGTTTTTGTGACTGCCATCTACGAGTGATCACAACTATCAAGTCCTTCCTATCTTCTAAAGAAATTATCGGGTCCTTCTGTAATTTGAAGCTGAGAACACAATCATTCTACACTTAAGATGAGATGGAGAGGGAGCTTGTGAACACTGCACAGCATGGTTTTAACATTTACCACCGTAAAATACACTACAAAGCTACCTTAGGGCTCATTTTAATCTTGCCTGTATAATTGAAATATTTCCTTCTCTGTAAACAGTAATTTACCTTCTAGGATATAGGGGCTTATTAAAAACAAACATGAAAAGCAAGAAATCTCTTTCTCATTGTTCATGCCCTCCTCCAAAGGAAAATTGCTTCCTCCTTATGAGCGCCACTTTGTAAAATACTTAACACATGTAATGTTTGGGAGTAATCAAACCTTGCACCTCACAGGCTTTTCTGTTGAAAAAAGTAAAAGAATGGGAGATTTTTCTACCCCTGTAAAGATTAAACCCACATCTGCATCATGAGGCAGAAATGCACTGGTGGGATTTACCTCGGGAAACAGACTGAGATGGAGCCTCTGTGGAGCTGGTATTCCTCTGGAGATAGGACTGAAGTGAACTGGTTCCCCTTGCTAATGCAGCCCTCATCCAGGCTGCGAAGACTGAGGCGCCTAGGCCAGATCAAGATGAAGTTGTGTGTATCATGTTTACTGGATTCAGTGCAGAGAACAGGGATTGGAGTCCATGGTGGGGCGGATTGCTAACTGTTCACTAAAACTCACTGTACAAGATCATGTTTTTCTCCAAGAGATGCAGCTAATTCAGCAGTGGAATTCCAAAATGCCTCAGCAAGGTAAGTGATCTCCATCAGGATTTAGGCACTTAACCACCTTATACTCTGTTTAAAAACTTATTGCCTACCTACCTGCATATTTAAGCAGCCTAACTAGCTTTAAAAAGCTTTCCTCCATGGGCCCACTTTGGAACAAGAACTACCCATAGATATTTAGCTTTTCCCATCAGGATTTTATTCAGTCCTGTATGTTCATTGCTGGAGATCATCAACCTGCAGTAGAAATGTAAATGCTGTTACTTTTCTGTACCTGGATCAAAACAGTACCTACTCTTCAGAACAGAAGTGCAATAGGGGGCTGGGGGGGAAAGCAAACACGCAGTGGCTTCATCTGAAATGCCTGGGAGAGAAGAACACTGAATAACATGGCTTGTGAAGAGTACTCTTGAATTCCCGTATCACTCAGGCTGGTACAAAGAAATAACAACTTTTAGAACTATTACCTTCCGAAAACACACAGCAGAGCCCCTCCATCCAAAGGCAACAATCTCTTTACCAATTTCCTCTTAACAACCTCTCTAGACAGATGTTGAACATCTCTGCCTGATGAAGCTGAAATGGAACAATTTCACATTGGGGGGGGGGGGATTTTGGGGTTT
>NDXB01007667.1:60913-93305 GCA_002631895.1 Agapornis roseicollis | reverse complement strand
CATTTCGTGCTGGGTAAGGTTAAATGAAAAAATTTCAAATTGGGGGGGGGGGGATTTTGGGGTTTATTTCTCTCAAAATGAAAAAAGCTGCAGGAAATTTAGTCTAAAATCAATGGGAGTTTACACATTCTTTGTGCTGAATATAAAGAATTAACAACTGAGGTAACAATTTACAGACCCAGAAGGTAACTAAGGTCCACTTTGGATTTTCATCTTAGGCTACTAAAGATTTGACTTGTGACTTTGTCAACTTTAAGACATGAAAAGCTTCTCCATCCAATCCAATCCAATCCAATCCAATCCAATCCAATCCAATCCCATTTAACGTGAAGACATAAAAAGCTTCAGTGGAACAAGATGATCTACTTTTAAAAATCCTGCTGTTTCTCTCTGCAGAACTGTCTTTCATGGAACCAAACTTGCTTCTATTTTCCTCCGCATCCCCACAAAATCTCTCTCAGTTTGATACACTTCAGTCATGATTAAAAGGCCTTTCTTAGTGTCTCCCTGACAAATGTTCCTACTCGCTTTATCCAGAAGCTGGCAATGACACTTCATCTTCCTTGATGTTCTGTATTGGACTAAATAGCACGATAAGAGAACAACTGCAATATTTCGTTGAATACAACACCATGCTACGGGGCTGCATCAGGTGTGTGGGAATAAGTAGGTAGGATGATGGGGTTTGGTAATGCTGCTTTACCAAACTCATTCATTCTATCCCAGCCCACCAGTGTTCCACCTGGAAACAGAACTGTCTTTAGCTGGCAACACAGAGCAGATTTGCTATCATTTATGTGCTGGAACTGTCAAGAATATGTCACAAAACATGGAATTTGTCCATATGCTTGGAATTCAGTCAACTATGCCTGGGAAAAAAAGAGATGAAAACTGTCAAGCAAGCAAAGATTAAAAATTTGTTACTTAAAATAAAAGAGCTTCAGGGCTGTTGAGCACTGTATTTCAAAGAGTGAACTGCTCCAGACCTGCAGTTTCTTAATGTGAACACAAGGTAAGGGTAGCCACAGATTTACGCTTGGATGCCAACAGTGAGCTTGAACCGTGACAAAACATCGAAATCAGCAGTGATCTACACACAGCAGAGCCAGTGGTACCCTGGCTGCTGAAGGATGTGTGTGCATGCAGCATCTGTGGTTATCAGGCCAGTAAATAAAACAGAAGTAGAGTTTCTGGCCCTTCTTAGATTCAAGGAACGTTTGATCTGATTTACTGTATTACCCTTTTCCAGACTAATTCTTCACTACTTGTCTGGGCCCCTAAAGCACTTATGGTGTCACCTCACTGTCAGCTAGAGTGAAAAACACAACCTGACATGAATCCAAGTGAGCCTTGCTGACACTGCATTGGAGTAGCCCAGTAAGAGCAGTAAGTGACCAGTGTAAGATCCCAGAAACCTTAAGACTTCATCTGCAGCTTGTTGCATCAAGGGGCTGGTCTTCAGGAGGCATAACAGGCCAAAGAAGAAAGGAAAATCTGCATCTTTCCCTTCTTGATTATTGTACCTGGGATGACAGAAGCAGCCATTAAGGGAGGTGGAATGCATCATATCAGGCTGTCCTCAACTGGATCAGTGCACAAAACAAAGCATCAAATGTGGGGAAGAAAGTGAAGAGAGGAATGTAGCAGGCTTTTCTGCCGCTCCTGTCACCCTCTGGACACTGAAGAGAGTAACAGACACTGCAGTTCACTCCTTAAGTAAGCAAGCTAAATTCCTCCTTCAGATAACCTGGAACATCACTGCCAACAAATATGTATCATCTACTAAGTGGTACTACATGTCCACCTTTGGAAAGAGAAAGAAAATCCAGAGCCAACTAATGAAACTGTTGCAGGCATTCTCCTTGGGTTCGTGGCCTTTATTGAATCAGTTTATAAATCTGGATTTGCAGGGCTTCTGAAAGACTCCATGCCCTTTAGCTGAAGAACAGGAATTTAAACAGGCAGGAATTTAAATTTCTGGGAATTGCTTCTAGTTCCTAAATCGCAGAGGAATCCAAGAGCAAGAATCAACCTGAGGTGTCCCAGCTGTGAACAAGTATTTGCATGTCATGATCTACCTCCTAGCATCACACAAACATTCTGACCTATTGCTGGCAACACGGAGACCTGCGACAGTGAGAGTGTTCTTGATCCCCCCTGCTCTCTTCTGCTGCTGTTGTTTCTCTGGCCCTTCTGAGTTACTGTTGAATGGGTGCTAGGAAGCATTTGGTGTTTGGAGGAAGTGATTTGTATATTGCATTGTTTCCTGTACTCAAGACCTTCAGGAGCCAAACAAACCCTTCTAGGTTTTGGTTCCTGTGTAAAATCAGCTACTGGGAAAAGCTTTCAGAGCGAATAACCCTGGAAATCTTTTAAGGCTGCTCTTTGCAGGCTGATGGGTTACAATGAAATGGGGTTAAAGTACCTGAAACAGAAAGCGTCGGTGCTGCAGAAACCCTAACCCACTGCAGCAAGCCCCAGTCCTGTTGCCCTCAACTGTCACCAGATTCATGCTGTCACCAGGGTGCACTGAACCTCCTGGTTTGCAACTAACTCATCTGCACAGGGTTCTCCACTCAACCCAAACTTATCCTGCTGTCAACTCTGAAAGAATCCATGGAGACTGGAGATATGAATTATTTTACCCAACACATGAAGCCTTCACACACCTTCGCATTTCGATGACTCTTACCTCTTTCTGGTGATACTTTATTGCTACCTTTAGCTTTGCCAAATCATGACATTTTTGGGGATCCAGCTCTTCGCTTTGATCATCTCTGTGATTGAGAATGATCTCCAGTTCTCGGGAACTCCGCGCTTGATCCAAAAGGTCCTTAGCAAAACGCTTGCACTGCTGTGAAAGCTCTTCATATTCAGCCTTGAACTCATTTTCCACTTTGCTGAGCTCCTTCAGCTCCCAGCCCAGTCGGAAAGCTGTCAAGATGGGGTCCTCACTTGATAAGGCAATCAATGAAGGGCTGGCTAAGGCTTTGTAGATGTTCAGCCTTGATCTGGAATGCCTCAGGCTGTCCACCTCCGAACTGGAGACACATTCCACACAGTTGCATCTGATCTGGTGTGGGCGTGGAATTGTTACCCGTCTTTGGACAAGCAGTTTGATGATCTCATAGTTGTTGGTGTGAGCCGCCAGCATTATTGGGGTGATGTCTGGAGTGAATTCCGAAAACTGGGTGTCCATCATCAAGGTTGGAACCTATACAAAGGGATAAACCACAGTCATATTTCATGCGGAACAGCGGAAATCAGATGTCCCTCCTGCATGCTTCTGAAGTGAAACAGAGCTTTTACAACACCCTCTGTTTGTTAAATCCTGTTGTATCCATGCACACTCACACCTCTCCTATTTGGGCAAAACTGTCTTCCCCCACATCATGCCTGTCTGCCTCCTGAGCAGGAACCTGTGACGATTCAGTTCCCAGCCTGGTGTAAAAGCCAGTCCCATCCCCACCTGAATGTTTCCTACCTGTTCTGAAATGGGTATTGGCTCACATACCAAAAGGTGGAATTTTGTACGGAAAAAGAAAGGCAAAAGACCCAGGTAATTACACAAAAAGAAAGGGAAGTCTGGAAAACAGTGAACACTGAATAGACTTCAATAACTGCAATTATTTGCATTATATATCTGCATTGGCATGCCAAGAACATGCTTGCAGATGGCCTTGCACAGACCAAACCAAACACTGACCTGCAGTTGAGCAAAGCTCTTCCTCACCTTTTGCCCACTGTTTTTAGAAAGGGAAGTCTGGAAAACAGTGAACACTGAATAGACTTCAATAACTGCAATTATTTGCATTATATATCTGCATTGGCATGCCAAGAACATGCTTGCAGATGGCCTTGCACAGACCAAACCAAACACTGACCTGCAGTTGAGCAAAGCTCTTCCTCACCTTTTGCCCACTGTTTTTAGAAAGGGAAGTCTGGAAAACAGTGAACACTGAATAGACTTCAATAACTGCAATTATTTGCATTATATATCTGCATTGGCATGCCAAGAACATGCTTGCAGATGGCCTTGCACAGACCAAACCAAACACTGACCTGCAGTTGAGCAAAGCTCTTCCTCACCTTTTGCCCACTGTTTTTATGTGAACACACCTTTCCGTGGCAGGATACATGACATAACTGCCCTTAGAATAGATCTGGTGGCTTGCTTTTTTTTTTTTTAATGGGTTTGAAGAAATATAAATGTAAAATTAATGAGCCATAGTCCACTACAAATAAGACACTCCAGGGTGTGCATTATTCAGCTACTGTTGCACTTCTCAAAAGATGAGCTTAATGCACACCCTGTTGTGACTTATTACTATATGCAGAGTGCAAAATTAGACCAAAATGCTCTTACATCCGAAGCACGCAGTGTGTTTCCATTTGCAGCACAGGCGCTCTTTGTTGTGTGTTAATCATTACTCAAGCATACTGTACTCCGTGTGCCCACTGCTCCTGCCCTGGCAGTTGGCATCCTGCTGCTCAGGGGGTGATTGCTGGGTTTGGTGAACAGGAGGCCCATTTCCCCTCGCAAATGTCAGAGGTGTTTCAGAGAAGCTATTGTCAAAGAGTCCTAACGATAGGAAACATGAGTCAGCCTGTGAAAATCCAAAAGTAAAGAGGCAATAAAGTAGCAGGAAGCAACCTGCTAGAAATCCTTCTGTAGGCTGTGCCTGAGACTGGTTATGAGATAGTGAAGCTCTAACCTCTGAATCTGAGTTCCCTGAGAGTTAAGTGCCCCTACAGCACTAAAGAGCTAAAGACTCCTGGGCTGTAGCTGATTGATAAACCTCGCCATAACCCAGATGTGACAGCAGGCTGTTGACAACACACAGCGCTCTCCCAAAAGGCCAGCCACGCACTGAGGTACAGGGTTATTTGCTGAACCAGGGCTCATTGGGTGGCTGGAGGCACTCTTAGGAATCCCACAGGTTGGTTACCCTGGATGTGGCACATGAGGAGTTCAGTCTCTGGCAGCCAGCAGACACACAGGTGTAAGGATTTGCTAAGGAGGCTGGTCCCTGAAGAGGCTGCCGGGGGGAGCCTACAAATACAGCTCATGGGAAGGAAAGAGAATGATGGTGAGGATCTGCTGTGGGTTGCGGAGGGACTGGTGTCCCTTAGCAAGGTTGGGTAAATGTATTTCAAGTAACAAACAGCTGAAAGCAGCTCCCTTTGTGAGGTTTTTGACTTTCTTTTGCTTTGTTTGGCTTGTTTAGGTGCTTTGTTAAATGTCAAGAGAAAGGTAAAGGTTTTTCTTTTCCCTCTCTCTTAGAAGCACTTTTTTTTAAAGCCCCGATGCCTGACTAGGTGCATTTATCTCGCTTCCCCTCCTTTTCCAGTCAGTCACTGGCTCCTGTATTCAGAGCCTCTGCCTCAAAGGAAGAATGTTTTCCCCCTCTACCATTCCCATTACTGTCAAGTTTCATCTTATTTTTCCATATGGAAGTTACTGTACCCAGGGCTGTGAAAAGGATTTTCAGCTTTACCCAGGTGAGGTGTTTGTGTTGCTCAGAATATGAAATGGGCACTTGCAGGCAGGTAGCAATGCTGCAGGTGGGGATAGTGTTCATCTTGTCTGCTCCTGCCTACTCCTAAGGCTTCCTGTATCTGTATCTAGGGCTCTCAAAATGGTTGTCCCAGGGTCTGGGATCAAGTTGGGGCTATCTATCAAGTGATGTTAAATCCCTTATTCTGGCTCATATCACAGGTCCTGAACTGGAGCACTGCTTTGTTTGGGCTCAGGCTGCTGTGTGGAAGGCATGTTTTCCTGGGCAGCTTCCAGTACTTTTAATTAAGGGATAAGAAGGGAAATGGTGGTGCAGAGACATAGAGGCTCCCTGGGGCCTGGGAGCAGATCAGTGGAAGGCCTTGATCACAGGAGCTTATTTCTGATTGTAGCTGAGCAACAAAACAAGCCACCGAAACACCAGATAGAACAGTGTGAACGATGGCTGATGTGGCCTCTTTTCCTTGCCTGCCTGCTCCAAAGGCCAGGCATTGGCTAAAAAATTCATGCCTCGTGCTCAGTATTTTTGTTGTCCCCTTGCACAGTGCTTTGGTAACCTGCATCTTAACAAAGTGTCTGGTTTTAAAGATGGGGACATGCAAAGCAAGCCTTTGCTCTGAGGGATGTACTCTGTGTATTATCACTGGAGGGGCAGCAGAGCTGACGACAGTGCGTTGTAATTGCTGATGTTCCTTCTGCGCTATCCTGACAGGCTGAGTGCATGTTTAAATCAGCTGCTTCTATATCTTGGGTTAACTTACAGTGATGGAAGCAGACGAGGAATAAATTATTCTACCCCAGGGCTCTGCTAAGCTCTACCAAGGTTATTTTCATTAGGTGACCTGAATAACGTTCTTTTCCATTAACCTCATCACCTGACACAAGCTGTTAAGCTGAGTCCTTCAGAACCTTATTGCCACTACTTGCATAGGAGCGTGTGCCTTGTCTATATTCCACTTTGGTAACGTTCACTGAAGAAATTAACTACCATTAGCAAGTGACTGAATGCTTGCTACCACCTTTCTAGACTTAATCTTCGCAAAGGTAGGCTGCTTACCACCGCTGCTTCTCTGAACGGTACCGCAGTGAGTGAAAAATCTCCTTTATTTAAAAGAACAGGGGGAAAGAAACAAGCTTAAGGAATTTGAGAGGAAAATGGAGGATTAGCTCATGTAAAAAAACCAAGTTTTCCAGTAAACACTGCACTGCTGGAAAGAAGCTCTGCATAGGAAGAGTAAGAATCTCCGCTTATGTTAGTAACTACTACAGTGTAAGAGGAGCAGAAATACACAGCACAAAACACCCCACCCCAAATCTAGTACTGAAGACCCAATGGCCTTATTGTAGGTCTTTCAGGAGTTTTGCTCTGGTCTTAATCTAGTCCGGTGCCTGAGGGCTCCTGGAGCACGTGCTCTGGTTTAGTGCTGTGTGAAAGCAATGCAGCTCCAGTGCTGTGAGACTGTGCAATGTTGTGAACTGAAGCACAGTAAATGGGGAGGTTAAGGAGATACAGCTCAGAAATATGCTCCTCAACCAAGCTAAAAGACTAATAATGAACGTATCTTCTGCCTGCTTTTTACGGACCATGGAACCTAATATCCAGGTTTAAACACCAGAAGATTTAAAAGCAAGCTATAGCCTTTCTACAGCATGCCATCTATCTATGCGTATAAAAAGGATGACTAAGTGAAAATAAGCTGTTCTCGGCAAAGGGATTTGCCAGTTAAGTGCAAAATCTGGAACTCCGAGGAGAGTATGGCTCTGTCTAATGGCTGTTTTGGGGACGGCTTCCTGTTCTCTGTCTCTATGTACACTTTCCTGCCTTTCTGTACTGATAGTCCTGATTATGGCCTGGTAGCCCTCCTAGGCTCCTTTCATACTCAGGTACCTCCTCAGTGTTCACCTTTAGCTGTGCTCACAGCTGCAGTCTCCCTAGAGAACAACTTGTCAGTGCTTCAGACCTGATCTGGAAAGACAGTATCTAGAAAGTAAAGCAAAGACTAACCAAAGGATCCTTTACGTTCTGAAGCTGCTTTTAATCTCTGACTGTTCCTTGTGTCAAGAGCAGTTTAAGTAAGTGTCCTGTCTGGCATTGAGAGTGTTTCCACATTTGCTTGACAATAATAATGCTTTTACCTGTTACAGGTGGAACTGCTCCATTTTCAAACCATCTCCATTCTATAAACTAGCACCTCACCTGGACCAGTGTGATAAACTGTAAGTATGATCATAGTAAACAGTACACATATTAATCTGCATTATTTTCAGCTTGCATAACTTTGGTACAGCTGTATGTTATAAAATGCTCTAATTGCCAAAACAATGTTTTATGAAACAAAACCAACCCGTGCAACCTCACTGGGAAACTTCAAATTTAGCATTTATAGAACTGGAAGCCTGGGTAACTTACTGAGCAATGACTTCCCCTTTCTAGTTTGCTTTTCTGCATGCGGCCCTATGGGGGAGGCATGTTTGTCATCCTCAGGCATGTAACGGGCACAGGCGATTTCTGTCGTTCTAAAAGGCTTTTGTGCTCAGTGGTCAGACGGAGCTTTAGCAGTGACTGTGATTTTGTTCAGAATCCTGTGGTACTTTCGCTGCAGCTCTATAAATAGAGCAAGAGAGATGCAGTCAGTGTTGCCAGACTGCGGGGCAGCCGTGTTACCAGCAAAAGAGTCTTGGAAAACATCAGTATTGTGACTGGTGTAACCAGCTGAATGCTGCTCCTTGCCTAAACCCGTAAACAAGTTCTTTCATTGACAGGACCTCAGGGACATTTGTTTCCTCATGTGGGACTTCAGAAAAATGTCACGTGCCGCTCTGAATTTAAGCATTTGTTTTGGTTGATGCAATGGTGCAGGTTTCAATAACCAAGTACCTTAATCAGAGATGCCTTGAGAGGCATCTTCTATCAGAGTACTGACAGTATCTGTATTAATAGTGAGGTTGTTCTTTCTCTAAAGAGCAATTCATTGACTGAGATGATGTAATTTGGTTAATGAAATATCACGAACACCACAAATGGATAACAAAGTAATGGACTTTAAGGGCTTTTGTACTGGTTATGAACAAGTTTGTAACTCTGGCATAAAGCACAGGTGGTTACAGAAGTACTTTTGGGCAAGCTCTACTGTTGTGATTGAAGTATTCCAGTGATTTCAATACAGCTGTCCCAGAATATCCAGCTAAAGAAAAGGCTCCTTCTGCTCACTGACCTACATGCCTGTAAAACCACATAAAGTCTCTGCCCCTGAGACTGGTACTGCAGAATGGGGAACATTAATACCTTTTAGTGCCTTGTAGCAAGCAAGATTCTGATAGAGGCTTACCAGATGGCACATATTAACACTGAAATGGGTATCTTTGATTAAAAACACAGCATGATGTCATGCATTCCTACTGAAATAATGTGGAAAATTAGGTTTGTGATACCTGTATAATCAAACCTTTTTCTCTGCAACCAATAAACAAAAGCAAAATACAGCTATATCTGCTCTAGATTCTTCAAGGTTTAATTTAGCTTCTCATCCATGTGTTTGGAAATGGAGGTAGACCCAAGGGATTAGTTTTCAGAGCTGAAATGAAACTTAGTGCATCTGACAGTGGCAGAAGTGCATCAGAGCTTGTGCTCAGCCATGTGTTTAGGAAATGCAGCACAGCCAGAGAGATTGTCAAAAGATGTCATCATTTGTGGTTGACGCTATATAATAACATCTCTTTTGTAGGGGATTAAAACAGAGGTATCCAGAGAGAAGCCTTCAGAAGGAAAGGATTTCGCAAATATGTATTTAAATGGCCTGTGGCAACTTGTTCCAGACAGAGCACTTTCTCCTCTAAGCCACTCTCCCTTTCTGATGCGAGTGGAGGAAATAACATGAGGCACTTGAGGATGAAATGGAGAAAGAGCACAGTGTTAAGTTTATTGTCCAAGTCACAGAGGGGTGCTGTTAAAGAAGAGGTTCAAACACAAACCAGGTCTATTTGAATGAAGTGCAGTCTTGAGGTCTGCTTTGCCTTAAATTCCTGTCTTGCTCCAGCTAAGAACTACTGAACCCAGCCGGAAGAGGGCCTGGTGAGTGTCTATCGTTGCCAGAAGCAAGACCAGTGTTGTGCCATGAGCAATTGCACCCTCTCCTGGTTATGACTCTGTAAGAGCATTTGAGAAGTTCATTGTAGTGACAACTTGCATGACATGTTGTATTATCTCTATGATATGACCAACTATCAAATGAATCTTGGGTTTTATATGCTTATGTAGCCTGGGGCTAGCTTCACTTGTCCAGTAAAACAAAGGAAGGACCAAAGTTTGGGACTGTTACAAATCCAGGTATTACATGGTGTAAGTGACATCAGAACCTGGCTCACAGCATGTTATGGATCTACCAGAGCCTGGTACAGAGATTCCCTGGATGCTTGCTGGACCTGTTTCCTGAGACTCCCTGATACCATCTCAGGTATAAGTCCAATATTGCTGACATGAGAGTAAATCTGGTTGTCTTGTGCAGCTTGGACAGGCAGACTAGTTCATACATGCCTGAAGCTCGGATGGTTTGTTTCCTCATTTGGAAATCTAAAATGCTGTTTGCTCATTTTGTCACCTTCAGATCATTTTACGAGTTACTCTGTGATAGGAGCAGCTGCTTTGAGTAAAAAAAAACCAACCCCAAAACCAACTATATCCTAAACATTTTTAATGTTTTTAAATTTGGAAATGAATTTTAAGAGCTTACTTAATCCAGTCCAGTCCATAACTACATTTAAGGCCTTGGAATGTCATCATCCGGGTTTTTAATTTTATCTGGCCTCTCTATTTTCTCTTCTTAATGGTAAGAAGGACAAGATGTGCTAATACAGGCTAACAATCATGCTATCTATAGCCTTCTATGTCATCTTTGTACATAAAATGTGCCTATTTCCTGTAATTTATTACTGTGTATGGATGAGAGATGTTGCATTAAGTTTAGGTGAGGTAATATGTTGCTAAAAGGGCTTGAAAAGGGAAGGCTTTTTGCTTGGGAGAAGTGGGGCTGTGTCCCTATTCAATCACATGCCTTTAAAAAAAGAATGAGATTAAATCATAAGACAACATCACAGGGAGGAGCAAGTGGCTGCATCTGGTGCCAGCCCAGCGCTGTTTGATGCTGCACATGCACATCTTGGTGCTGCACAAACACATCTTGATGCTCACTAACCAGGAGGCTGTATTTCTCCCCATTCTGACTATTGAGATGTGCTTTTGGCATTCTGATACTAACCAAGATGACACTCTGGCTTCCGAAAAGATCCCTGAATTTGTGATAGCAAAGCAATGACAATCTAGACAGATGGCAGGGTCTCACATGAGAACAAAATCTGCGTGGTTGTGATCTTCCTTTATTATTACCACTCAGGCGGTTAGTGTTTCTTATTTCTGATGCTAACACACACACCCCCACATTGCAACCAAAAGACTGTCCATCACAGAGATAAACAAGCCATAAAGGTGCCATTCTGTTTTGCAAACCCAAGCACAGCTCTATTCAACAGCCAGATGAGGACTAGGGGACTTCTCCTAAACTATCCTGCAATTCTTTATGGATCCCAGAGCTTTGTTTTGGAGGAGCCTGTAATTCATGTGTAATTTCCCCATACAAAGAAGCTTCCCTTGGAAAATGGGTTGCGACTATTGCACCAGGCAGACCCTCTTGCATATTTGTATCTGTGAATCTAGATAGCCATGTCAAAAGCCCCTTGAGGGTTTCAGAAGTCTTACAGACCAGAGGCAAAACCATGTGTTCTGTGATGTAAGGGAGCAGCTAGTGCCAAAATTAGGGCTTATGAGCAAAGGGTGGTGAATAAACTCGGCATATGCATGGATGCTGCATAGGTAATCAAATAATGGTTTTCTGAACCTTAAAACCTTCATCAACAGATCAATAGAGAGCCCAAAGCAGGCAAGTGCTGAAGTCACTCCAACACATTAATACAGATAACTCCCTGGGAAGCAGCCTGTGTAACAGTGCATTCCCAACTTTTCCACCTGTCTATGTGTTAAGTTAAAAGCACGACATGCCTGTGTGTGTTGCAGTGCAGTTCTTGCCCTGACTCCATCAGCTCTCCTAGGAGCTAGTAACAGACTTCATGTTGGCCTGGGAGAAGGGGCCAGTGACTTCTTTGCCACTGTCAGATGTCTGGTAGCTGGCACTGCAGCCTGCAAGCCCTAGCTCTGGTGCTACTCATTGGGTCTACACAGTACATCACCAGAGTTCTTCATTTTGCCTCACACCTCCTTCTCAAGGATTTAAGATTATTCATGGAGGAAGGCAGTGGGGAAAGAGGAAAGAAATTCCCAGTTAAATGCAATCATTAACTGAAGTGGTCTTTGATTTCTCTGTTGCTTAGTTTAATTAGATGGGAATCATTCCGAAGGCAGCCGCCAATGTCAAAGGCATGTTAACTGTAGCTGTGAATTATTACTGCATCAATACCAATAATGAAAAGCTTGGATGCAAGCAGAGCCATTAGGCTTTGGAGCAGTAACAACTAGTTTTCTGTTTTCAGACACAATCTTTCTTCTTTAGTGTGCCTTTCAAATATTTTTGTACTGAGAACTTGAGGCCAGCTTTTCCCAACTGCTTCTGTTCTTCAGAACCTGTGTTTCTATTTAACAGGTTCAGCCTTCCCTTTTCACCGTGGACCTCTCATATTAACATGGAAATGGCTGGTTTGAGTCATACCAAAGGGCACAGTATCTGCACTGAGTCACACTACTCAGCCTGTTGTTACCCTCTCTCTTAGTGCTCAACAGCAGGAATTCAATGACAACAGGTCATGCCTATAGAATTCCTCGATACAGATGCCCAGGTGTGAGCAACACCTTCCTGAATTAGCCAGACCTTTTAAACCCAAGGAAAACCACAAATACTGCTGGTATGCAATGGTAAGCACTGCAGAAGGGGTACACAGGTCTGCTTGCACTTTGGCCTTAATTTGATCACTTCCTTGTACCTCAAACCTTTGTAATGCTCCCTGCATTATGTATCTATTGCCACCATGTAAGCAAGACTCATTTGTTCACCCCATACAAGAGTGATGTCCCCACATCCATCCTTGGCTTCTAGGCTAAGAGCTAGTGCTGCAAGGCTTAACAATTACAGGGAAACCCACAAGTCTCTCTGTGGGTAATGAGACAGGATGCTGATTCTCACAGCTACAACCCCTGGTCCTGCCGCAGGGCACCTCTGTACACTTGCCTGCAAATGAGACATGCCAGGGCATGAAGAGCACCAACTGCTTCTAAAACTCTTCTCTCCAATTGCCTGCAGAATCTGCCTTTTATGTCATGTATCTGACAACTGATCTGTTTCTTTTGACTTAAAAAGTCCTGCCAGTGATAGCAGAGGGCTGACAATGCTGGTAATAAGCCTATACATCTAATAAGTATCAGCAAGTCTGCAGAAATCAAAGGCTGTTGGTAGTAAGAGCTAAACTTTGCACCGGACTCTGCATATAAAGAACCCTATGTGTGGAGGAAAATTAAGCTAAACCGCATTGGATTAGGAAAGTTACCGGACTTGGGCTAGAGTAAGATGGTTTAATGCAACATAACTTCTGGTTCACAAAAGACTGCCTCTAGGCTGTTAAGCTGTGTTTACACAAAGATTTAAGGCAGATTTTCACTCATCAGCTTATCTGGAAAAGGATTTTTTGCAGTCAAATTTGAAGTTCACTAATACTATCAAGTGCAGCACCTTCCGCCAGCAGGTATCTGAGGATTAGCAACTAAGACTGAAAACCTGCCTTTCATTCTCTATAGTTTCCTCTTCACAAACATATTCTTCTACGGTTTATTTCTGTAAAGCTCCTTCTTTTGGAAGCCATACGGACGGACAGGTATCTGTTGAGATCTCATTGATTCAGGCCTCTGGTCCACCACAACAAACTGAATCACAGTCATAAATACTGAGATCCCTTTTCTTTTTACTCTCATTGTTGAGGAATTGCATTTGTAGTCCCATCTGTGAACCAGATTAATTTGGAGCCATCTGCCATGAGCAAATTGCTAATTTTGGCAGATAGCAGAGAGATGCTAGTATCATCCTTCTGTAAACATTTGATGTCAGCTCTGATTGTTGTGAAGAAAACAGCTACTCGTAAAGGTGCTTATGGCTACACCATGAAGGTGCAGGAACTCAGACGACCGATCACAGCTTCTTACAGAACAGCAAGAAGGCTCAGCATCAGCACAGACTGTGTCTGGTGTGCTGCAAACACATCCACTGTAGCAAGGCAAAAAGTGACGCAAGAGAGAACTGAATGTGCCGCCCTGAGAGCTGTGATTGGGTTTAGTGGAGAGCCGGGACCACTTCACTGAACTCACACAAGTGCTGTAAAGAAAGAGCTCACCTGGAGTCAGAGGGAAAACTTGTTCTGATTTTAGTGGTCTTCAAATGCATTGTGATGATTTTATTAATGACAAATAGAAAGGGACTCAAATATGGAGGAAAATGCGAGTTTTGAGACCTGTATTTCCTGTTCTTTGCTGGTGCAGTTTAGGTGCAGACTCCAGGCTGGCTGTTTGTATAGCAAAAATGATTCTGATATGAATTTTAGGGGGGAAAAAACCAGGACACCTCAAAGTCTGAGTAGGTTGTGAGACAGAAGATTTTATTAAAAAAGATAATTTACTCAGCTGGCTTCACATGTACATTGCCTTCCTCCAACAGTAGTAATGGACCAAAAAGAGAACTAATATGAAGTTCCCTCTTAATTCCACCTCCATAGGACCCCAGCCAGATCTCTGGTTTTGACATGTACCAAAACCTCCCGTTTTGCCCCTGTATATATTGGACCTGTCCTGTGTAGAGACAACTTTGCAGTTTAACATTCCTATCCCAAAAAGATGAGCCACCTGATTCAGTAAGTCTGAAGTTAGTACTGCACCTGTGTGTGCCGAGTTGTACTATTTCTAACCCAGCCCCAGTCTGTTTGGTAGTTATTCATTCAGTGGTTTGTTGTCTTATCTAAGTAAGATGATACCCATCCTGTGGAACACCTGAGTGTGGACTGCCGTGCTAAGCAGTCTGCAGCACACACAGACTACTCTTCTGCCTCTATGCAGTACGTCAGCCTGCTCACTGTGCCAAAAAGCAAACAATAACTATCAAAGCACCAGATTAAGCTCACTTTCCTGGAGAATACATATTCACTGAGTACAAATCTCCTCAGGAAAAGCACCACCTGCATACCCTCCAGGTGCCATACATATTAGTTTGCTTTGTTGTTCCTCTTAATATTCATGAACAGGCTGTTTGCTTTCCAAATGTCTGTCATCTATTTGGGGAGAAACAAACTATCCTATGATATAAGTGACCAATGAGCGATACAAAGTGACTGGCCAAAGCAAACTATGATTTGAAAAAGCTTGGAGGATTGACGGGAGTACATTACGTAAGGTTTGGAAATAACAAGTGAGCTTGTAAAAATCACAGACCTATAAAAGCTCTTTTGTTACTTGATCTGCTTTGAGCAGATAATTGAATTTTCCTTTGTTTCCCTGAGAATTCAGCCCTCGGTGCTGGGCCAGGTCCAGACCATGTCCCACGGAGGCCAGCAAAGCTCCTACCTGCACTGCGGTGGGTGAGCAGGGCTGTCTCATCACTGCATGCTCTGCAAGCATTGCACCCTGGACCACACTTGCACGCTGACAGTACACCTCTGAGCATGGTGTAGAACATTTGAGGAGAGGTTAGCTCTGAACTGAAGAAGAGAATGGGCCCTTTAAAGCCTGAGAGTGAAGCACACCAGCACACCTCTATGGTCTTCCCACTGTAGCAGAAGTAAGATGCTTGCACCATGGTGACTTCCACTGACCCCAAAACCTCCCAGAGGCGACAGTATCTTTCAAAACAGCTCTAATGTTATTAGCTATAGAGTTATTTTGGCTGTAACTGGTGAAGTCTTCTCCCCAGCTTTATCAAGGGACTCACAGATCAGTACACAGAAGCATGGCTTGAAAGCGTCAGGACCAAGCAGAAGATATTTGAGGAGAAAAGGTCTTAAAATAGCCAGTGAACCTTGCTTGGAGGTAAGCCTACACGGAAATGCATCTCAAGCGCATCGCTGCTCAGCACACTCATCTATCATGTGCCTTTAGAGAGCGGTGGTTTGTGCTTCTGGCTCTCATACGCTCCACATGTAAACAGACTAATTTCTTCCTCTCCCAAGACACCCCTGACACGCACGGCTGCAGTGCAGGAGAAGTGTGTTGTTATAGTTACTGGTTATGACTTGCCCTGCCATTAGCGTGTTATTTTCAGTAAATGGTGCTTAAACAGCAGTCGAGCACAGGTTTGTAGAATAACGACTGCCTACATTCACAATAACATGACACAAGCATTTCTGCCACCTATCTCTTCATCCATTTCTCCCTGTCCCTTATCTTGTGATCCTCTTACATAAGAAACACAACAAAGGTCACTTCTTACATTTACTTCTGCTCCCTAGAAAGGTCATCATACAGGGGAAAGCAGAGCTCTTCTCCTCAGGCAGCTCTCAAGGGACAGGTATAGAACACCCAGGACACATCATCTTTTAGAGACTGGGGCTGGTAAGCAAAACTGCTTTGCAGGTCAAGTCTGCATAGAGATGGTTTTCTGCCTTGGTTTGGGTGTAGCTTTTGCTAGCTAGATCCAGTCACTGTAACCCCACAAGAGGCTGGCATAATGCAACCTGGTACATTATCAGTCAGGATTGCGGTATGATGATAAAGTTGCAGGAATGAGCAAAGATACATGCCCATAAAATGGATTGTGCTGAATGATGCTACTCAGCTGCTTTTGAGATGCAAAGACAACAATTAACTGAGCTGACGTGAACAGACGCAAATAGGAACAGCTCTTGATGCCTGGCAGAGAAATGAGACTTTGGTATAGAGGCAAATAATAACCTCTCAGAGGCAGACAGCAGGAATGTGAGAACTAAGAGGGTTTCACAGATCCCAGACTCAGATGAATGAAGGTGATGTATTGAACGTGTAAGAACAATCAGAAGGTGCTGCTTCTGCACCTTTGCCTGGAGTGCAGCAAAGACAGACAGACAGACAGCCCGCCCCTAACTGGAAACAGGCTGCTACAAGTGAGTCAAAGTGCCACCTTCACATGGGTTTGTCCAGGCAAACTGAACCTGTGTACATTGATTAATAGATTATCCTCACCTTTACATATTAAGAAGTGGTATGACACTATCTGACAAATTTCTCAAGACAGATATAAGCTGTTCCATAAAGTGTGAATTTTTGGCGCTACTCAATCAAAAAAGCAGGTTTCCTATAGTTTAGAATGTACAAGTAGCTGCTTAGGACAAAACTCTGCTAATCTAATTTATCAGGTGCTTCTTGTGAAAGCAGTTAGGTTTGGGATTCCCAAAGGACTTCCTGAGAAAGGATCTAGCAAAGCATATAATGACACTGCTTTGGAATTGGCAGCTTGTGTCCAGAACCCCCTGCTATATTAGCTTTGTGATTTGACAAGCTAACCAGCTTTGACCCAACTTTGCCTAACCAAGCGCTTACTTCCATTTAACGTTATATCACTATACACATGTATGATTTCATACATACAATGAAATAAGTGTTAGTTACCATCACTGCACCGGTGAAACTGCTGAAATGGAAGTCCCATCCTGCAGCCCCTTACCTGCAAACGCTTCCTGCTGTCTACTCAAGAGCCTGAAGCCCAGCCAGGGAAGTTAATCCTGGTGTGTACATAGGATCTTACATCAAGCCAGTACTAGTCTAAAACATACTGATGAAATCTGCTCTAGTAACAAACCTTGTAAATAAAGCTGAAACTGGCACCGCAGCTCTTCTCCCACACACATGTTCTCCCTCAAGTTGTAAACGGTGCAGCAGATACAAACCTAGCTAGAGAGGGATGGCTGCACACTGGCAGAGAGAAAAATGAAAGAGACCCACAGTGAAATGTATCATTGAACTAAGGATGCTGGAGCTCAATTTCAGCTGCAATAAGCCAACCTTATTTCACGGCCCTCTGACTCTGTCCAGTTAAGCCAGCAAGGCTGTGAATTTCAGTGGACACAAGCTTTGGTATTCAAGAGATCTTACACTTACAGAAATCCACATGAATCCCATCACTTTCCATGACATTTCAGGAGAAACTTGTCATTAACCTGCATTAATTACTGGCAGTTCCTCATGCTACTGCAAAAAATGTTCTTCTATTCTACTTCCTACCCTGTTGGCCTACAGGATGGTCAAACTTTCTAGAAGACCAAGGAAAAACCAGCTCCTTCTCCATGTATGATCCTTATTTCACTACTTACGTTTTTTCTGACTAAAACCTAGCACTAACTTTTCAATTTTTAGGTCTGATAGAAGAGATTCTTCCTATCTCTTCTGCTTAAACCACATATCAGAATCCCATCACTATAGCATGCAGAATGCTGCTGTTTCCAAGTATTAGGCTGAGCAGTTTTGAATGTTGTCAGGGTTCACCCTTAATTTCTGCTCTGGCTACATGAAATTACTATTTAAAACTATGTGCCAGGGGGCTTATCCATCGAAAACATTTTCTTCTATGATTGACTGATATTAATCATTTTCTTCTTTCATACACAGAGGGATGTGTTCAATGGGCTTCAAAATGAGCCTTGATATGTAAGGATTATTCAAGTTTTGAATGCCCCTTTCTAAGCAGTGAACATGCAAAAACCTCTCAGTGGTCAGGAATGTACATAAGCTATTCTAGGGATTGGCAGTAAGTACCTGCAAAGGAAAAGCAGCAAAAAAGAAGAAAGCAAAGTTAAGGACAGTGATGTGTGACACCCGAAGTGACAGGATTCAGACTTCGTGGCTTTTCACAAAGACCCTTTTGTAAGTTACTGATGGCTTGTAGCTAAGGATCCTTCCTCCAAGTCATAGTTGTTCACTGCTCAGATATATAGCAGCTTAGCTCATGCTGTAACCTTATGTACTGCATCAGCATTTCTGAACTGGAGCTCTTTGGAGATGGATTCCAATATGATATGTCTGGACTATGGCTAAGTACTGAAACCTAGTAGACTACTTGCTTGCTTACAGTTATTTGTAAGCTTCTGAGCTTTCAAGATTTACTTGGGAAAACCAATTGCACTTAATACCAGAACAACAGCATGGCAACAGTTCATATTTATAGATTGTAATATAATTTCAGACAGCCCCAAATTCCTTCATAAAGTATGTGTCTATAAATCCACCTATAAATCAGCATGTTCACAAACACTGTAAGACTGAAAAGAACACTCAGTGAAATTGAAAATGCTGAGTATTTAAGTCAGGCAGAACATGTTTGCTCAGACTGAAAAGCTATCATCCACAAGGACTGCCCACGTCTAGCCAGGGCATTTAAAGCAACAAGCCTATAATGACTTCTGTAATGTTTTATGACCTCTGCACAGCAGCTCTCTGTGCAGTACCACTTCCCTAACGCAGGATAATACCTTAAAACTGAACTGGAACATTCCACTAACCTGTTTTTCACCACTCGGCTTCCTATAATTCAGCAGCAGCTCCACAGCTCCCACCACCTCTTTCCGTATTGCGTATAGCAGAGCATCTCCCACGTACACACTGTGGCTCAAAAGCAACTCCATGATCTCCAGATTTTCATTCTCTATGGCTATTAAAAGGGCACTGCGACCAAGAGGATCCATACAGTTAATGTTGATGTTGTAGTAGATCTCTGCCTCTTGCAAGGCATGTTTCACACTGGCATAGTCCCCCTTCTCCACAGCGCTGAGGTAGGCCTTCTCCTCCGCAGAGAGCTCTGCCTCCGCTCGCACGATCTGTAGTGGGATGCGGTCTCTGTATGGTGAGTAGTTTACCTTTTTGTAGTAGAGCTGGGCCATTGTTCATAGTGACTGGGCAACCTAGGGGGGAAGAAGAAGCATGCATGACAAAACAGACAAGCAACCCCTGACTGTTCTTCTAGGAGACAAACTGCAAAAGGTCCATCATGCTAAAAGCTTCCCATCCCTTTCTAGCTGTTTTATTCTCGACACATTGACTGTAACACCCCCTGAGCAATCCCACATTAAAAGGCCACCTGGAAAAATGAAGGTTACACTGCTGCTCAGAAGAGGTACACAGAATGGCACACAGTGTATCTCTAAACCTGGTTTAAACACTATGCTATTGATTTATCTGATCAGACATCATGGCCTTGCTGTTTATGGATAATCTATCACATCTGCGAAGAGGTGGACTTCTCATCTTTGCTTCATTTCCTGCTCAGTGTTTTTTTCACTTCCCTACTTTTTCACTGCTGAACCAGGTCCTCAGCATCTCTGAGCTGTCAGTGATGGGAGCTGCTGAATTGCACCCTCCTATTTACAGTAATAAGGCTTATTTTGATTATTTTTGCTTATTCTTCTCTGCTTCCATCTCTTAAAATAGGTTGTCATTTTTCCCTAATGTTTAGTCTTTGCCTAGGTCACAGTCTTATTTTTAAAGCTGGCATGTTTTTAAACATATTTTCTCACTCTCCTCTTTTATAAATAGGACCTAAAGCTCTGATGTAGAAAGCCACCACCCTTGCTCTTCAAAGGCAGTGCTGTTGTTTATGGTCTAGGGAAATGAGAAGTAAATCCTGCCTTGGAACAAGTGTAGCAAACTACATGAATTACTGTTTCCCCCCATGGCTCAAACATGAGCTGCACAGCTACTCACACATCAGCAAGNCTCCTCTCTTCTCTTGGTCTAGGGAAATGAGAAGTAAATCCTGCCTTGGAACAAGTGTAGCAAACTACATGAATTACTGTTTCCCCCCATGGCTCAAACATGAGCTGCACAGCTACTCACACATCAGCAAGAAAAGAGCTTTGCTCATCTACCTCTGTTGGGCACCAATAACCAAATCAGGGCTAGGGGACACCAGCAGCTATTAACTCATTGGATGACTTATTTCATGCAGGAAATTAGCCAGAGCTTTGTTCCATTCTAAGAGGGAAGAGGAGGTTTTGATAAAGAGATAATGAGTAGGAAGCTCTTGAGGCTCAGGTGCCGAGCCATGAGTGAGGCTCTGTTTCTGCCATCCCACCGCATGCCATAAGGCAACCGTGTTTCAGCAGAGACAATTTGCATTTTGCCTTCAGTTCCAGTGTGCCGGGCCTGGTGCAGCAGCAGTGGGTGGATCTGAGCTCCAGCCCAGCTGACACTGCAACCAGTGGGTGGTTGTAGCACACAGCAAAGCTACATCTGCGAATTTCCTGGGGAGCCAGAGATCTGGAACAGCGAGTTTGGCATCTCAGTGTGCCGTATCCCGCTTCCCTACAAGTGAGAGGAAAGTTTTTGTTTGTTACACTTCCAGAGATGCAGCTCTCTGCACATATGCTTCAAGCTGAAGACACACAGAAAAGTGTTAGAGGCAGAAGGGCCAATCTTCTGAATAGAAGCTATCACAAATACATCGGTCTCTTTTCTGGTTATGCCACTGAAGCTTCTATAACCAAGGAACAATCTGAAGTGACTCAGGAGCTTGAAGTCTCAGTAAGCTACACATACAGCCAACTACTCTGCTCCTCAGAAGGACTAATGGTCACAGGTCATTCTTCAGATTTTGGTTTTGAAAATGTTACTGCTGTGAGTATCTGAAATACTGGTGATACACAAAAGGAGGCAGAATGGGCCTGACAACGAGTAAAACCAAAGAGAAAATAAGGCTAAGCCCAAATGGGAAGGGGAATTTTGTCTTTGTGACAATCTGGCTCTCAAGAGAGGGAACACCAACCAGTGGGACTGGTAGCAGAGGACAGTAGCCATTGTGTGGAGATCTCCAGGAGGGAATCTGTTGGCTTCAGAAACCCCACGGGATCCTGGTGACTAGTGAAGCTGCTAAAGTGGAACTGAGCATTTTTCACTGCTCTTCAGTTTAATTGAGTGTTTTGTGGATGGTGAGTAACATTTGGAATGAGTTATAACACATGTCACCTTCTGAAACATCATGCTAGAATTGGATCCCTTTTCTTTCCAACAATTCTGGAGAAAGAAAGCTTCAGATATCTTAACTTCTCAGTGAGATCTCATCCCCCAGTACAAGCCCAGTCCAAGACAGCATTTTGTTAATACTTCAAGCAAGTAGGAAGCCTATAAAGCTAAAGAGGAAAGATTCACAAAAGGAATTATTTGCCCTGAATAGAAATAGCACAGGGGTAATGAGATGAGATCTTAGACAGAAGTTCTTCCCTGTGAGAAGCTGTGGCTACCCCATCCCCGGCAGTGTTCAAGGCCAGGCTTGGAGCAAGCTCCTCTAGCAGAAGGTGTTCCTGTCCATAGCAAGGGGTTGGAACTGGATGAGTTTTAAGGTCCCTTCAAACCCAAATTGTTGTATGATTCTACGATCTCTTCTCATGCCACCATCTGCCCAGCCTAACAGACATGCACTGCTGACTGGATTTGGAAATGATGGCATGTAGTATCAAAACAAATACATGTCTGCCTGGATTATATGTAAGATTTCAGCAAAACCTTTAGCTGAGCCACCCCTCTGCCTGAGATCCAGTACAATCACAGACGGACCTTCCAAACCTGGTGTCTTTCTCTTCCAAAACTGGCTAACAGAGCATCCATCAAGCTTGTGGATGAAACAGTGATGCCAAGGATCACAGCTCTCTAGCTGTTACTTCCAAGTACCACCAATTTCCTGGAGGCTGCATCTCTTGGTGAAACAGACAATCCTGGTAGATCACAGACCACTTGTCTGTCCCAGAGTGGTACTGACTCCTGCTTAACGGTTAAAAAATGGCATAAATATTGATGAAATCCAGGTAAGAAAAGGGATTGGCAATTCATAGGTGCTCAGGAAGAAGCAGCAGTGACGTACTTGAAAGGTAGGAAAACCAGAAACATAGTCACATTAAAATTTTGGAATCTGTGCAGAGGGCCTGAAAACACCCATTTTCCATCTGAATTCTCTTCACAGAGGCATTTTATGCTACTTGAGTTAATATTTGGGGCAAGGAAATATTTTTCCAGTCTATGCCTGGTTGCAGATGCATCAAACAATATCCAATGACTGGCTAATGCAGTGGTGATACCTGCAGCACAAACAGGCACAGAAAAAACTAAGAGAACCATATAACAAACTACACAAGGGTAAGAGGACTTACCACTCAGTTTGTACTCTATTACCTCTCTCCAGCTGGGTCACCCTTCTTCCTGAACTACTAGTGCAAATCTTCAAGCCATTTCAGCCTGACACCACTTCTATGTTGCCTGGCACAGAAATTAAAGCTTTAGCCCCTGAAAAGCAGCCATACCTGGCAGAAACAGCTTGTCTGGTTTGGGGAAGGAAGGTTTCCAGACACATTACTTTGTCTAGTAACACCAAATGGGGTTTCTATCCCATTTCCCAAATTTGCCTGCATCTTCCAGCATTCAGTTCAGATGTTATCTATCCCCAGCATCAAGGGGGCCACTTGTTTCAATCTGAAAAGTGAAATGGCATCACATATGCTACAGGTGGGTTTGTTGGGATCTGCTGCCTTCTTCTAGACTGAACTCTTGGCTGGACATGTTACAATCATAAGGGAATGATCTGACTTCAGTCAAGGGCTTTTGAGCCTTGAGTCAATGGCTTTTGCTGAAAACTAAGAAGTGGCTTTATACGTGTCACTGTCTGTATGAAATCTACAGTCAGCACTCTACAGACACTGCACTGTCCTCAATGCTCTTGCATTGATCCTCCCACCCTGGTTCATGACCTGATACCAAATGATCATCACAATGGTGCATCATGCCCAGGTGAACTGGAGGCTGCTCCAGCACAACAGCAAGAACAAAAATCAGCTTTCTTTTCTAATGCTTCTTATTGGAGAGAACAACGTGAAAATTTCACCCACTTTAGAGCAATGTGTGGTAGCACAGGAAAAGGCAAGGGGGGGCAACCCGAGTGATGTGTAAGAAGCAGTGAGGAGATGGCAAGGAGAAAGAAGAGCAGGGAAGCAGCACTGAATAACAGCCATTAGTTAGAGCTGTGGTTAATGCAGACAGACAGGCAAAGGTCACTCAGCAGCACTGCCTTTTGCCACTAAATATTTCATGAGTTTCAACTGCATTTTTTTTTTCTAGGATCTGTTAAACCATCTTTATTTCCCACTTTACATGCACAACACACTCCCACGTGCCACCCTCTCATGGGAATCAGAATGACCTGTAGGAAATGGGATGAGTGTAACTGAAAGGGTGGGAGCAGCTGCTGCTTCACATCCATGAAGTCCCACTACAGAACAGCACCTTCCTGGCTTTTATTTGCTTTTCTCATCATTTGCCTTTTCATCATCCTGAGTAAGAGGTGGAAAAGCACCACAGCTCTGATTGCTGAGCTATCTGTGTAATGACAGCAGCAAAGATGGGTAGAGGTTTTGAATTTAGATATCGGAGCTCATCGCTCTCAGCTGATGTGAGCATCTGAGGAACAAATCAAAGCCTGGATCTTGAACACAAGCCCAACAGACAAGAGGTACCTTTCCCACTTGATGGGACGCAGTACGAGCAGTTGACTCACATCACACATTAGAGCAGACAACAAAACACCCCATCTGCCAAATTGCAAATAGAGAGGTTGGTTGTTCCCTCCTACCGGCGATTCACTCTGACACATGTTGGCAAAACTATGTGTGTGGCTTTAAATGTCACTACATCTTCTGTCTCAGATCTGCAGAAGGGCTTATGTGCTGGAAAGCATGCCTGAATTGTCTAGTTGTATCAGCCCAATAAAAGAGATCTCTTGCAGCACATAGAATCATAGAATAGTTAGGGTTGGAAAGGACCTTAAGATCATCTAGTCCCAACCCCCCTGCCGTAAGCAGGGGCACCTCACACTAAACCGTGCCACCCAAGGCTCTGTCCAACCTGGCCCTGAATACTGCCGGGGATGGAGCACTCACAACCTCCCTGGGCAACCCATTCCAGCGCCTCACCACCCTCACAGGAAAGAATTTCTTCCTTAGATCCAATCTAAACCTCCCCTGTTTAAGTTTGAACCCGTTACCCCTTGTCCTGTCACTACAGTCCCTAATGAAGAGCCCCTCCCCAGCATCCCTATAGGCCCCCTTCAGATACTGGAAGGCTGCTCTGAGGTCTCCACGCAGCCTCCTCTTCCCCAGGCTGAACAGCCCCAACTTTCTTCACTACTTCCCTCCATCCCCTTGCCAAGGCTACTTTTTCTTTTTGGTATTTCAGAGAGAGTATTTTCCTCATCTTGCATTTCTAATCTGGACTTTGGGTCTAGAAATCATGGACCATAACTGCTAAAATGCCCTGACTCTTCCATCATGCTCAGAGGCAGGTTGTGTGCTCAGTGATATTCATCTAATTTTAAGAATCTTATAAACCTGAGTTATGAAATAGCCCAGAAGGGCCACTTGGTTAAATAATATTACACGTAGTTAATGGACCAATTGAATTTTGTGATTGGATCCTTCTTTTAAGTGCCCTAGATCTTATTTACTAACAATGCCTGACTGAGCTTACACCTCCCACAGTTTGAGGAAATAAAACTGACTTTGAAGCATCCTGCATTTCCTTTTCTTCTGCAAAGATACCCTCTTCTTCCAGAAAACTGCCTTTTCCATGGAGTTCAGGAGGAACCAGATTGCAACCCTAAGTCTCACTGCTTCTCATGATGCCTCTTTATCACACTCACCACCCTTTTGGTGAGAAGCCGAAATTTTTCCTGCTGCTTTCAATGCAGAAAGAGCCACTACTGAATGAATGTACAACCTCAGAAGTATTTTAAAATGATACAATTGCAATGACCTTCTGGTGTATATGGCTGCACGAATTCCCGGTAGCAAAGGCCCCATGATCTCAGGGAGTTCATAACTACATCTCGTAAGTTACACAAGATTTATCATTCCCCTGGAATAAGCCCGTTCCAAAACTTGCAGGGTTGCAGTGCAGCACAGAAATGAGAAACTGCCAGCTAATAAAACTGGAGATGAGTAATCTGGTTTCACTGCCTAAAATGAGGGAAAGGGAGAGCACTAATAGAGGGTGTGATAAAAATGCAAGGCTGCAGTCAGTCATGATTCACATTGGAGGATACGTCCTTAGAAGAGACAGAAAAATTCCTCTTAGAACATTTTTCACTCCTCATCACTTCAGGCATGGTGAAGAATGCATACAGACACTGGGGTACTGCATGTAACCTTCTAATCTGAGAAGCGTTTGGAAAAGAAAGACAACCTCAAACTTCAGGTTAGAAATTTGCAGAAGCCAAATGAAAATTCTTTGCCAGTAACTCAAAATGTCATAATTTGACTCAAGTCCCAGCTGCAATTCTTAACTTCCTGGGGAGGGTGACAATTATCCAAGATATATATGTTTGATTTGGAAAGGCCAACTCTTTGGTATAATTCCCTTCCGCTGCGTAATCAATTGATGAGTCATGACCAACCACATATGGGTGTCTGTATGTATATATGAACACAGCATTACAAAAGATGTCGCGTATGCAGTATGCTTGGAGATTCTGTTGGGCTTAAGAAAGTACCCGTTTCTTTCTGAGCAATCAGTGGTCCTAACTAAAACTTAGAAATCAAACTCAGCTCTCAGTCCTCTGGCTTTAGGATGCTCCGTCATGTCAGTCCAGGATATTTACAAGGCTGCATAATGCTGGAGGATGGGAACCTTGGCACAGCTGAATACTCCACTAGATGAATAAGCTCTCTCTGCTGGATACAGCCTTACTGAGAGCCAGTATGACTCTAGCACAAACTTGTCCAGGATGCAAAATATACCACTTTCAAGTCAAAGCACTTGGTTTGACCTTGCCTTCTCAAGCATTTAATACTCCTTGCTTTCGTCATCAAGCCAACTGTGAATTTTGTTCTGTTCTTGCTAGGTTTCTCTGTTGAACCTACTACTTCAGCACTTGAGTCCATAAAACTGAGGACAGGACAGACCATTGTATCACAGGACCAGGATGTTCTCAAAAGGCTTTTTCCATGGAGCTGCAGAGGTTGGCTACCACTGATTCACAGCCAGCAATGGCCATCTGCAGCAACCCAGAAGAGTTATTCTTCTCTCTTTTGTCCCCAGCGGTTCTCTGTTCTCCCTCTCCACCTACTGAGCTCGATGTTCTCTTTGGCAGATCTGTATTTCCAAAAGGTTTTTCTCTCCAGACATTTAAGTTGTCTACATCTGTGCCTTAAATAAGCTAATTTTTCCTTCAATGGGAAACCTCTTAAATATGTATTTTAGTGTATTCTAGCTGTATTTTAAAGTATGCAGTGTAACAACATTTCAGTAGATACACAGTCACTACATTTTGTGGGCAGGCTGCTTAATTCATCCACATGAGTAATGCCCTGAGTTTTAACAGTGCATGAGAAAACACTTCTCTGGGGGACTCTGCTTTGCCATGGAGGAAAAAGATATGTACTCACCGGGCTCAGCTCAGCATATTTCTGTTACCTCTATTGCGCATGACTCTTAAAGGCCTGAACAGGATGTACTGGCATGATTGAAGGGTGCAAGCCACCAAGAAAACAGAATTAGGAAACCCCCAGCTTGTGTTATAACCTTCATTAGTTTCAGTCTAGTTGCACAGTGTAAGTTGCAGCATTTCATTCTAATCTGACAAGCCCTAGATATGTGGGTTTAAACCAAAATCCATTACTGTGAGCACACTGGTATGGGAAGGCTTAGCCTTAAACTCTGCTAATGAACCCAAGCAACAAACAGTACCCTTTCTTGGGGTGCTCAAACAAAAGTTAATACCAAGCTTGTCTGAATTTATCAAATAGTAGATTCATTCTATACGCACATCAATAGTGTTTGCATTCCATATTTGACTTTGCTTTCTCTGGTCTCTGGATAGTAATAAACAGGACATTTACTCTTTGTCATTGTAACCGGCACACAGCCTAAGCAGCCATGTAGAACATGTGCCAAGCAACATCCTTGTCTATCTCCAGCTCTGTCAGTGTCACCTTTGCAGGGTATAGGTAGTCTAGATTTGGTTTTATCTGTCCTGAAAGCAACACACAGCTTCCAGCACTTCTTAATGGAAAGGATGACAGAAAAAACCTTCGGTGTAAAGTCAATTGCAAAGCTCCTATTTGGGAGGCAGAGGGAGAGGGGAGTATTGACCCATCCCTGGAATATTTCAGTATTCCCTCAATGAAAATCAGCCTGGGCTACTCAAATGACTAGAGTAACTTCTGGTGATGGAATGGCTGCAGCACATGCTTTTAGCTACTATTACAATGAAGTGTTTACAGCTTGTAATTCTCCCACTTCTCTTCACACAGCCATCACACAGGTGTGAATAAATAGAAATGTACCATTGTGAGGAGCTTAAAAAAACCCAGTCCTACAATATATTCGTAGTATGTATCTTTGCAAATACAGACAGAACAGAGAGCTTATTTTGTCTACCTGACGTCACTGCTCTGTCCCCTACTCTTTTAAGATGGGTTATCTATTCATTTCCCACCGCTAATGACAAAAAAGAGATGTCAACTGAACTGAGAAATACTGTCAAGCAAGCTGCTCTGTTGTCTTATCTGCTAATGCAGCACTAATGTGGCATGGCATCATTATCGTCTCTCTGCTCTGTGTCCACTGTTTCTGCTGCTTGTAATCTCTTGCTGCTGTAGCTATTGACAAAGAGATTTTTTCCCCTGTTCCCACTCCTGCTCAATGAGCATTGTAATCATTTCTCCAATCAACAAGATAACCTGTGAACACTGTAGGAGAGCTGATGGCAGCATGGACTGTTAGACCTGCCTCAGCCTGGCTGGAAGAGCAAGTAAACCACCCAGACACAAGAGGAAAGTACGGGATTATGGCAGGGGTGCTGGGATGAGGGAAGGGCAGTTGCAGCAGGCAATAAACAACTGACAGTGCCAGCTTGGAAGCTCTGTTTCTTGTCTCAGTAATGGGTGGATTTATTAGTGGTTATCAGTTACCTCTCCTGAGCAAGCCCTGCTGGAACAGTTTTCACTGGAACATGTGTAAAGATACAGTCAAGACCCAGTGTATGCAGCAGCCATCACCTGCAGCCCCTATGCTGACAGTCTCCAGGGTTACTGTGAGTATTGAATTAGCTCTGGCTCCATTTTAGTTTTGTTCCTAATTTTGTCACTGGAACCAGACTGGAGGTTCTTGGAAGGAAGAGGAAAAAAATCTTGTGCTCAATTCTCACATAAACGTTTCCCAATTGCAAAGAAAGGCTGCTTTAGAGAGTACTGTGTTCACTTACAGCATCTTTTGGAGACGAAACAGTGCAAGACCCACGATTACTGTTTCCCTGAATTAGTTTCCACACTATAGTAAATATGCTGGTTCAGGCACACCTCACCAGCAAACCCTGTAGGCTGAGCTGCCTACATGGGTGCAGAGCTGAGAAGGAGAAACGTTTCTCTGAGCCAAAGGTCTTGCTGAATGTACTGTTTTAAATTGATGGAGACTAAGCACTACAGCTTGCAATGGTCATGCAATCACAGTTTGTCTCAGTCATGTTTTCGCACAGGTCAGGCCTGGTTCTAGCATCCTTCACTGCCACTTCTGTTGAGACAGTCTCTTGGCAAAATGACTGCTTTGGCTGTGCAGTAAAATGGGGCATTTTATGGGGAGGTGGAAAAGCCACACAGAAAAAAGAAAAGAGAACTCGTCATAGAAAGAAGTGGGAGGGAGCCTCTTTGACAATGATAATAAACAGAACAGTCTGCAGATAAAATAAAGAGGCAAAGTCAAATCCTGGTTTATTGAGATAACTCAGGAAACCGCCTAGGACAGCAAACTGGACAGCTTTTGAAGACCCACCAAAAAGTTGGAGGAGATAAAAACACATTCATTTAAAATGGAAAAATATTGTTCTCAAGATAATTAAGCATGTGGATCTAAAAGGCATGAAGAAATGCTGCACCGACATAAAACAGCATGGAAGAGGAGTGATACTTATACTATATACTCATAAGTTTTATGAGTAAAGAAATGTAGGACACAGACACTTGCTTCTATTAAGGCCCTAATAAGGTTCCAGAGTACTATCTCCAGTATAGAACTTGCCTATTCAACTACCAGATCATTCCTCTGAAATCAGAGATTGGGGTCAGAGTTTTATAGGAGTAACCATGTTATTTCTTTATCTTTACATACTTACATTGTGCCCTTTAGCTACCAACAATAACAACACCCACCTCTTACATGGCTTTTTAGCCAGATTTAAAGGTACTTTACAAAGAACATTCAGCATTCATCCTGTCATTGTATGGATGGGAAATCAGCAGCAAACACAAGTGAAGTGACTTGCTTCATCCTTTTATGACACCAAGTGATAATTGGCCATCATTGCCCAGAAACAGACATGTAAAAATGTATGTAATTAATAAATTACACTAGATATACATAACAGATCCCTTGGTATCTACTGAGACAAGCACAAGGCAGAGCAGTCTGGAGTCAGAATGCCTCCAGGGGAGCTGAGTCAGTGAGCCCCTTCAGAGGGATGTGCAATGCTCTTCCCTGCCCTATTTTTGCCTTCTGTATAGAGAGAACCAAGCAGAAGCTTTGCCTCTGCCCACACCTGCTCCTCACCTCACCGGCAGACACTGTGGTTAACAGCAACATGGTCTCTCTTCCTTGGGCTCATGTCTGAAGGCTGCAGATATCCTGCCCCATGATCTTGCAGTGGAAGCCTTGTGGCACCCTCTTCCAACCTCACGGTAATGACTTCCCTCTCCCGGGGCCCATGCCCTGATTGGGAGCACAAGTTCTGTCCCATGAAAGGTTGCACAAGAAGTGATGCTCACCTATGGAAATGTCCCAGCTTCCTAGGGAACACCTTTAAATATTCCACAGGGCTACTCTGTCACATGCTGGAAAATCTGCAAGACATTATCTTGGAAGTCAGTCCCTAGTTTTTCCAAGGGAACTTCTCACAGGGGCATAAGGATGCTTTTTCCTTCCTCCTTCCCCAAGTTCTTGCCTGAAGTATGATGTATTTTCTTTCTAGTCTAATTTTTTCTCCCATTTCCTTTTGGATTTCATTTTGCAGTTTGCTCCCCTGCTCAGTTAAGTGTTCCTTCAAGGTATCTCAGCTTCCAAGAGACATCTGAGGTGAGGCTCGTCAGTTTTTCTTCAGAAGAGATTTATTTTGTATGCTCTCAGTTTTAGGCTCGGCTGCAGTCTAACTGCAGGGGGTTCATGTTTAAATTGGGCTATATTCTTCTGGCTGCAGAAGTGGGCCTATGCAAAGGAAACGCACAAATCCATAAATAAGGCTTGGCACGACTTCACTGCTCTGCTTAATGCCAACATTTGCAACCTCTGTTTTCCCAAACCTCTTGCTTCCAAATCCCTGCACCTGCTAATTTGTTAATTCTGTTTTCAGTGAGTTTAGACTTGTGTATTCTTAATTATGCTAATGAAGGATAAACTATTTAAAATATTAACGTTTTGCAAACCTTAAGAAGAAAACAGTTAACAAATACCTTGCCCCAGGGTCTTCTCTGCTGGATTCACAGACCAGTCGAGGGCATTACTTTTTCTCTCCCAGGCTCTCCTGAGGAGATGTCCTGTCCTCCCTTTCTCCTTTCTCCTCCCTCCTCCCTCTCAGGTCTCTTCTGACACAGCTTCACTTTCCCCTTTTTTGTCTGATCTCTGCTGAGAGGAAGATCTTGCAGGTTGGTGAACATCACTCCTTACCATGGCGATCTCTACTAGTTTTCTTTTCCTGTCTTGATATGGATCACCTCTCCCCTCCAAGGCTCTGTAAGGCTTTCATAGAATCACAGAATAGTTAGGGTTGGAAAAGACCTTAAGATCATCCAGTTCCAACCCCCCTGCCATGGGCAGGGACACCTCACACTAAACCATGGCATCCAAGGCTCTGTTCCTTCTGCTCTCTTTCAGTTAGCCCTCATGCCTGGAACCTGCCGGGAGTTACTGTGATGCCACAGACCTCTGTGCCCCTCATGTCCTTTGGGCATCTCTCAGGCATCTCTGTCAGGCAGAAGAGTTATTCTTCTGGCAAAGGAATGAGGCATGAGACAACGTGTGGTCCCCCATGGCAGCAGCTGTGGCCTCTCCTCCCCAAGCACCTACAAATTTAGCGCACTGTTGTTCTGCTTCCCCTGAATGAACATCGCTTTGCAGAACTGGTTTATGTTTTCCTGGCTTGACATAAAATGTAGGTCAGATCATGGTAAATATACATCAAAATTGTGTTTTACTGCATGTGGAATAGTGAGCACTGAATACCCAAAGAAGAAGGGTAACTGAGTGATTACTAATTGAGTAAACTCAGATGTTGAGTAAACATCTTCCTGCAGAATGTCTCTGTTCTTGGCTCCTTGGGGTTTCTTCCTATATGTGCCTTCCTGATGCATAGCTGTGATTTTTATGTGCTTGTCTTTCCTGGATGTCTATGCAGAGCTGCTGAATCGCAGATACACAACATGTATCACCATCTCCCTGACAAGACAGCATTGTTTCTTACAGTACAGATGGCTTACGAGATACCGATCTCTTACAGTGGAGCAGCAATGCGCTATCTGGAAAGTGACTCTGAAAGGAACTGTTTTGGCACTAAGATTGTGACTGAGGACAAACCACACCACCCAGTCAAGGCTGAGCAGGCCATGGAAGCAGCGCCGCTCTTAGCAGTGTATCAAGAGTTGTTTCACCCCAGGAAGGCAGTTTTCCCCAGGGCCGTGGGCTCTCATAACTGTTCACAGTCTGCACGACTAGACTAGATTACAGTCACGCCACGCTTGTCACTTCCTTGGGAGTCTAGCCACATTTACTGGGGTTTATTTTCAGCCCTGAGCTTTGGGAATTCAGTAATTACATGAGAATGTGGTGTTCCTCAGGAAAAAAAAAAAAAAAAA